>JAHWXV010679738.1:0-10575 GCA_024586415.1 Phrixothrix hirtus
TTTTTATTTTTCTTTTTAATATTTCCAAAATTGAGTAATAAATAATTTCAAATTATCTACGTAAAGTTGAACAGCTGATATTTCTTTTCCAAATTTTTCAAAATGTTACAAAAAGTAAAAAAACGTATTCCAAAGAGATATTCTGTGCTTTTAATTTTTCAATAAAGCTTTTAGTTTAAAAATAATGAAAATTGTATAAAATAAGCCGCATTGCGTTTTAATAACTAAGTTTTGACCGTTTTTTGGTAATTTTTACTTCCGCAGCATTGGAAAAGTGGATAATAGGCATGCTTGAAAACATGTACAATTATGTAAATCTAATTATAGAATCAAAATAGTTTTTTACAAATTTCGTTTACACCGAATGTGTATCAATAAACATTTCAATAACTTGTAATATGAGTAGGACTGGAATAAACGTAAATGATGTCATAGCAAACTCGTATAAAGTTTGTGACAATGCGTATTGCAAATCATAAATTCTCAAAAAGTTTTCCAATAATTTCTAAATTCGATTGTGCCTAAATTAAAGCTGGTTAATTTTCATGATTATGTTTTTGTGAGTATATGGAACCCAAGGGAATACGTGGTTAAAATTACCGCAATTATTTCAAAGCAACCCTGTATTAGTTACATATTGTCAAACATTTAAGATATTGAAAAATTTACAGGGTTTTGATTTATTTTTAAAAATTGGTACAAAATGGAAAATATCTCGCGATGTGAAATGGTTATCAAAGCACTAAAGGCCCAGGAAAGCATCAAATTTACTTTTGCCATATGTTTATTGCTGTAAATACCCGCTCTTACAACCACCTATTTATCGCTGATTAACTAATGGATGATTGAATTTGACATGACACCATTATTACATTCCTTTTCTGGTTCGACATGCGGAGCTATGTGAATTTTCAAACCATTTAGTTTTTCTATCGACACTGCACAGATATAGGTGTTCTTCTTGCAGCTTCTTCAGATAACTATGCCCCAACATGCTCTTTAAATTCTGAAGTTTCTGTACATTCATTATCCGTAAGCTTCTGCCTACATTTTAAATGATGAGATACTCGCTCATGTTACCCGAAAGCCCATTCTCGAAGACAAAGCCAACGCCCGCTAGCTCTGCGTTTATCTATACCTGTAGTTTCAATCATTTCCTTTGCCCTTATTTATAACTTACTATTACAATAAATTAGAAACGAAGGTATGAAAATACAAATGAAAACAAAAAATAAAAAGGTCCAATTTCACACAAAATTATAATTAAGTTTTTGCATTCGAGTAAGAGGCACTCACGTCACTTTGTCTGTCTACAGACAAATACTTTCAAATAAAATGGACATAACAGACCACTTCCCTATGAGAATTGCTCATTTTGAAGCGTTGTGTATTTTATTTCAACCGGGTGTATCATATTCCACCTTACAAAACTTCAGCTTAAAAAAATCTAGCCATGTTTTGAAATCTTATTTTTGTAACAGATACTGCGTTAGATAAGCACGA
Organism: Phrixothrix hirtus; assembly: GCA_024586415.1. Classification (NCBI taxonomy): domain Eukaryota; kingdom Metazoa; phylum Arthropoda; class Insecta; order Coleoptera; family Phengodidae; genus Phrixothrix; species Phrixothrix hirtus. The sequence continues at coordinate 1,504 of JAHWXV010679738.1, forward strand.
ATCTGGTTTTTCTTATTCGAACTTTAATGTGCTCTTTCTTTGAGAAGTTTTCATAATAAATATTGCTTTGTTGTCTAATTAGAAATAAACGCCAATTAAATCCTATACAGTGTGTCAGAAATTCCAGGTTCACATTGGTACCTTGGAAACCGTAAGTAATACAAACTCGGTTAAATGAAAGAAAAGTTGTACAGTTACGATCCCAATTTAATAATAGTTTTGTTTTCCCAAATAAATGCATAGTCTACTAGATAGAGGCAAAAACCAAAAAGTGCTCATTGTTTCTAATCAACATATTCCTTCAAGCAATAAAAATAGAGAAAAGCGTCAAAGGAAAAACTTTAGATGCAACAAAATTATATTTGTTTTGCGACTATCATTTGTTTTGTTTCAGAGATATAACACAAACTTGCATTTTTTAAATGGTGTGTATGGTTAATTTTTACAAGGAGAGATAGCTTATTTTTTCTAGTTTTCAGCCATATAAGGGTTGCCGTACTTATTTTTAAAATTAAGCAAAATATATAAAAAAAAGTATTTCATAATTTTGTTTATCTAGTAGGCAGTGAAAAACAGACCACTGTAACAAAGGACGCTCGAAACAACAATAGCCACTTTGACAGCAAGCGTATCAAAGTATCGCCTGTAGTAGTAGTTATGGAGTTTTCAAATGAATAAAAAACCGTTATGTTGGTAATATACTGATACATCTAGTGCCGAGGAAACGCTACAACAGCTGGGAATAAATATTTACACCGTTATCCAGAAAGCTGGAAACCTCATCGGACACTGTTTTCTGAATTAGAAAAAAACTTAAGGGAATTAAGAAACGGAGAGGTAAATATCACAAGCAAAATAAAATTTCGGAAGTCGATGTGATTGCCGCTGTTATCAACGAACCGTCAACATCAGTCAGAAAAGTAGCAAATGATAGCAATTTAGCTAAATCAACGGTACATGAGATCTTGAAAAAACACGAATATCATTCATACAAACCTACGTTAGTGCAATGATTGCATCCTAGGAATGCCGAAAGAAGACTGAATTCTTGTAACTGGTTTACGAATAAGTTAACAAATAATAATTTATTCTATCGTTATATTCTGTGGACAGGTGAAACCAAATAATAGAGTTTGCAATCGTCACAATTTTCATCATTGGGCAGATGAGAACCCAAAAATTATAAAGAAGTTGAGATTCCAAGAAAAGTTTGGTTTCAATTGTTGGTGCGGTATACTTGGAAATAAATTAATAGGGTCTATAATTTTTGAAGGAGCATTAAATGGACTTCGCTACTTAGAGTTACTTCTAATTTTCATAGAAGGTACATTAGACGAACTTCCACTACGTAGAGAGGCAGACATAATTTGGCAACAAGATGTAGCACCGCCTCACAATTCCAGGATAGTACAAGATTATTTAATGATAAATACCCTCAACGATGGATTGACAATAATGGTCCTATACGCTGGCCTGCACGAAGTCCGGACATGTCACCCGTGGATTTCTTTATATGGGCACACGTAAAAAACCTAGTATATATTGAAACATTTAATAATGTAGAAGAGCTACAGCACAGGGTTTTACAAGCCCTTACTTCTATTACGCATACACAAATCAACAACTGTCAGAGATCGTTAGTGAATTAGAAAATGTATATACGTAAGGGGAGATCATGTCGAATATTTGTTGTAGTGTATTTTACGTTTGGTTTTTGATCGTTTATTTAACAGTTACTTATGTATTTCTAGTTCTCTGGTCCATTTACTTTGTGTTTTGTATTCAAGCTTGTTATTAAACTATCATGCTCTTACACTTATTTATGTTTTGGTAAAGGTGTCAAATTGAATTGAATGGTAAGAGAATACCACCGTTTTTCGCTTGCCGCTACAATCATTTCCAGAACACTATGCAATAAATAAAATATAAAGAGAAAAATCTGTTGCAAAAATAAATAATTAACTATTTATAACTGCTACAGTACTGCGTTAGTGAATTACTAACTAACTGGTTTTCTATCGGGCTACCTTTAGTTTTCATGTGCTGTAAGCTTCAGAATACCATTTCCAATCCAACAAAATGTTGTTTTGAGCATAATTTGTTAAAGTGGTTTGTTTTTCACTGCCTACTAGATAAGCAAAATTATGAAATGCTGCCTTTTTTCTATATTTTGCTTAATTTTAAAAATAAGTAGAGCAACCTTTATATCGCTGAAAACTAGAAAAAATAATCTATCTTTCGATCTAAAAATTAACCATGCATTCCGTTTAAATAAATGATAATTTGTGTTATATCTCTGAAACAAAATAAATGATAGTCGCAAAACAAATATAATTCTAAGGAACCCTTTTTCCTTCGGCGTTTTTTTTCTATTTTTATTGCGGGAATAAATATGTTAATTACAAGAAATGAAAACTTTTCGGTTTTCTGCCTCTATCTAGTAGACTATGCTTCTATGTGGGAAAACAAAAATATCATTAAACTGGGATCTTAAATGCGCAACTTTTCTCCCATTTAACCGACTTTGTATCACTTACAGTTTCCGAGATACCAATAGTGAACTCAAATCTCGGGTACACTGTATATGCCCTACTTTGGTATGTTGTATTTTTCTATGCTTTGTTTTCATATTGGATTGCCTTTTTTCTTCTCGCTCTACTCATTGTTTTCGATTAGTTCCTTATTTTCTCCAATCTTAACAATATTGATGCAACAGTCTGTAGAAATGTTTTGAGGAGCACAGTGCTTGTATGTGCTTTTAGAATGGGAATCGACTCTTTAAATAAACGGTTATAGATCGCACAATGGCTAATGCTTGGTGCCAAGAAATATATACAAACATGTATTTTCATACATGTATATTTTGTATAGTTTCTTAATTTAAAGGTGGATGTGACTTCTATAATAGGACGAGGTAAGTCATTTCGTCTTATCTCAAAACATCTAAAGAGGTAAACTATAAATTTCAGTGAGTTCTTTATGTTTTGCATGAACTAAGAACATGTTAACTCTGTAATAGAAAACGCTTCCATAGCTAGAGTCAATGTAAGAAAAACAAATTGCGGGAATGGACCGTCTCAAGCTTTGACAAAACTTGTAACGTGTGGTTTTTGTTAATGGTACCGCTTTATTTAATTTACGTTGAACAAATTACATAACATTTACCTTGTTAAGGCTGGCTTTGGAGTCTCTTATCTCTTAGATGGTTTGGGTCGTGGTTTCGTTCATATGTAGCTTAATTTGCTAAAAAGAAGCACCTCTCCAATCCTCCACTATATTTTATATTTGTGGTGCTAGATTGCATCTTTACAAATCCAGATGTTAGATTGGCTTACTAGCAATCTTCCTTCCTGTCTTACTCTATCTTTTTGGTTATTTTCTATTCTTCAACCTTTATCCAGCCAATTCATGGGTCCCTTGGTAATCGTGTGTTTGGTGAAAATAGAAAAACGAAAAGTAACTGTTCTTACCAGAATGGTTATGTTTTATAACCCATAAGATAAAGGGGAGCTTCATACGATACCAACTAGATATTTTGTCGTGATCGGTTTTGATTTTAATTATCCTGGAGCAATACAGTGCTTATAAGCTAAATATTGTTCCTCACTTCAATACAGGAATAACAAGATTGTAAAAGATAATATAAATAATTAGATTTTAAGGGACGCTTCTTCAGTTTCAATTCTTTACAATCTCTGCTTCTTAATTAGGCAAATTCAGGAAACATCTCAGTATCTCTTTCCGGTGATAACATCCTGGTCAATTTTTAACTGTGTAGAACAATCTTATTTCGCCCGTTTTCTTGGCGGGGCTTACGCTCATGTTTTTTCGGAGTCTAATTTTAGCTCCGTTAGTCAGCATTAACTATATTTCTCTATGAACGTTCCCTGGTATTTACGCGGGTATGAATGGTCTATTTTATGTTTTGGAATTACGCCAGATAATTGAAGGCACAGTAAATTTTCAAATTTTAAAACGGCAAACAACGTCCGCCCTACGAAAATTAGTTATATTTATATTCTAATATGTTAGTTATTGACTTATAATAATTATTTTACATTAATTCATTCAATTTTTATTATTGCGTTGAAGGTGGACATTTACAATAATGCCTTTAGCTAATAGTTCTTGGATTAATTCCTTAATTCAATATAATCATCTATTGTAATGCATTTTGCTTATTTTTACAATGTTGTATTTAGAGCAACGGGATATCACAACACGAAAGAAAATATTTTTCACGTGTTATTCATATCAAACGCTTATTAATCAGGAACAGATAAACGGATTTCTAATTTAAAAAGTAAAAATCTTGTAAATAATCAAAATATATATCAATTTATGTAACACGGCCCTTTGTTATTTAGGAAAACAGTTGCCAATACTTGTGGCGCTACACGTGAATTTTTAAGACGCATTTTTTCCAAAAATAGATTATGTGATTTGAATTGATCCTCCTTTTGTCTGGAGTCTCTACCTCGATTCGTTCTTAGGTTGACAGAAACTTTATGCACGTAGTGTATACGTAATTTATAGTTCTAGTTATACAAAAAAGGTAAAACGTTGTTAGAGATATAAATTAAGGGTCCCTAAAACTCGTGTATTAATAAGACAGATGGTGAACGTGTCATAATTTTTAATTAGAATTTATTCAAAGTAACGTTTTAAAAATAGGTTTAATAATATTTTACTACAACTGCAACGTAAATCATTTTTCTGAAATCACTCCATCCGCCCAAAAGACCACAGTCAAAAGAGGATTCAATTCCCACGGTATAAATACGTGATTACTCAGGTATTTGCATTTGCGTAATTCCAAGGGGACTTATATACTTAAATTCCTAGCAAAGTGTTGTCAACTTCTACAGTGTTTCCTAAAATGCTCCATTTACATAACCTTTACTAAACATTATTGTATTGTAATTCAACGTGAACACATGTGAAATAGTGACGTACAAACTCAAATCTAACTAGCCACACCCCTCATGGGAATTCTGTGGCGTAGCTTATATAATCTGTGTCGGTACTTGATTGCCAAGAGCATAGTATTTAATAACATGAGCCAGTGGATGGCTGCGCAACGTATGTTTGCCAATAAAGCATATTAGAAATTGTAGTAATTGATACGGTAATCACTCAATGGTTATTTCACCATCACTTCAACATCCAGTGAAATAATGTAGTTTCATTCAGACACGCCATTATGACATGAATTATATACTGTACAGCATTGTCTTTGGCATCATTAACACTTACTGTTTGAAGCCGGCGATGTACATGCATCAACCGTTAGATTGTCCTGCAATGCGCACTTAATCGAGACGTTGTTGACAGACAAATTAGCCTGATTTTCTCTTGTTAACGCTGAATCGTTTCAACAATATAGAATGACTGCGCAGACACATAACGTCGATTGCTGCTGTAAGGAAGTTGGCTCGCAAAATCAATGGATTTGTGACCATGAGGTATTTCTGTGCTGATACTTGTAGAACGCGGTGTGTATTAATCACCAATAAGTTATTATTAAGTTTAAATTCAGAATTAAAGGAGATATAACCAGAACACCATAGAAATGTTGCAACTTATATGGCTGATGTGCGCCCAAGGATGGATGAATGTCTGTACAGGGACTAAGTTCACCTCAAACATATCGTTTCCATAAAGTGAAATGCTATTTACTAATCTTATAAAGAAGCTATTTCTGTGAGCTGTTGGGCTTTCATAATCTCCCTTTCCTTACTCCCCCTCTTATTTTTTAAACAAAAATGATTTTATTAAATATCGTGATCCTATATGGTGGTAGTTCAATAAGTTAGTTAAAAATGAAACATTTTATTTTTCAGCATGGTTCCCTTAATCGCAATATTTCTAATAGAACGATATTAAAACGTTTAATTCCTTCAGTAAAATAAGATTTGCCAAAACCTTAAAGTGCGAGGCTACTTCGATATTCACTTCTTCACTGGAAGAATATTTCTTACCGGCAAGGTAAGCTTCCGTAGCCAGACAGACAAAAGTCAGGTATATATTGGGCATTTGTAAGCATTTCGAAACGAAATTCATTTATTACTTTCTCTCGCCCTATGTTTTGGCAGTTGTAATTTCTGAAGAATATGTTGGTGCATTATCGCAGCGAAACAAAAATTTTTCTTTTCCAAATTTGGTCAATTTTCTGGGTTTTCCCATTTCACTGGTTCAATAAAGTTAAGTAATATTCTTCTGTTACTATTCTACTTTTTCAGAGTTATCCAATAGAAATTATTCGGCAAGCATACCAAAAAAAAAGGTGACATGGCTGTACCGGTTGATGGTACCACTTTTGCTTTCTGCAATACACTTGAACCAGCTTCTGCCCATTGTTTCGATTGATTTTGGTTTTCCGAGGTATGTATTATGTGTAAACAGTTTCAAGCAATACTCCGTAGTCGTTGAAGCATTACGTTTTTAGTTGACTGTTAACAGACATCTTACATAAAGCTTTTCGTATCCAAATCATCATGTAAAATTGAAATCACTGCACCAATTTACAAATGTAAATTTTCTATAATCTCACATACCTTTACATTACCATCTGCTTATAGAACATCATGCGATTTTGTTATAATTGCTGGTATGTATTTTGGCTTGGTATGTCGCTCAGCATTGCGAACACTCATACGGCCACAACGAAAATCATTGAAACTCTTCAGGTTCATTTTAATTACTGGAGCAGTGTTCGGATAATACTTGTCAAGATTTTTTTTTGATTTTTTACGGTTTTTCCACGCAAAAAATATTGTTTAATTAGAACGCGAAAATCGCTTTTTTCTATTCTAGCGAAATTAATATAGGTTATTTACTTTAAATGGCTGTCAAATTCAAATTAATCGTCAAATTTTCTTGGAAATTGGATTGATACCATCTCAAGGAATGTATTTTAACGAAATGATATTGAATTTCGTCTAGCCGTGCTATCTATTGCATTTTTTCCTAAATTATTGAACTAGCCTTGTATATATAAAATATAAAGTTCAAGAACCATAGAAATCTACGTATAAGTATAAAATTAATTTTCGTTTAAATAATTTTCAAAAATGTTAGAATATTTAGACATGCTGTAAGAACTATATCAATATTTATAGGTTTAGAATTTTTTAGTAACACTTTATTAATTTATATTTTATATCTACAGAGACATTTTAAAAGAAAAATTTAAAATCGCGAGTTCAAACTGGTATTAAAAACTGTAGATCGATATGCTTATATTCATGTAAATATTCTACAACTCTTAATTGGACAGCAGAGTAAGTATGCTGATGCTATAATTCAGTTCTAAGCGTTACAGTTCAATTTATTTATAACAGCACCGTCGAGACTATAAAATAATTTATTCAACATGTTTGTTTCAGTTTCACGTAATGAAGGTATCAAACTTTAATATTACTGGAATACCTGCTATGCAACCTTTAAATTTTTTTCAATTTCAGTACTTCTCGTATTTTGTGGGTATTATCCAGAAATAACTTACGTTTATCGCTAAGGAAGAGCATAACTAGCATTTTTTATGACACTATTTCTAAAATATCTATGTCCACGAGCTGTCGACAGATTGGATGTAACGACAAGCTCGTGGCAAGAGATTATTAAAGGAACCCACCTAATGATGTCTCGTAAAGATATTGTTCAGTATACACCAAAATCATCAGACGGTCGAAAGCGGATGTCACAGAAGCTATAGAATCGGAAGTGGGATTATAGAGGTGAGTCCTCGCTGACCGCAGACTTTTATGGTTACAACGGATATATAAAATGGGCGAGTTGCAAAAATATAAAAAAGCCTTCTAAAGATAAGAAGTCTTTTGTGCTCTAAATGGTTCGCTTTAAATATGAGTAGATTTCAATTCATATTTTAATTTTTTGACAGGTATTTTAGAGAATGCTGATGTTTTTATACTTAATTTAAATTAATACGTTAACAAAAGGTTGGCTGAGTTTTGCATGTATAGCTTTAATATCACAACAAGAACATGAAAACTTTGTAAATAATTCATGCGATTCTCTTATATATTTGAAAATTACAACATGTAAAGCGCTAATTTTATTGGACTTTAATTTTCTGTTAAATATAATGAAGTAAAATGGTTCCTAAACCTTTAAAAAACTCAATTGAAAATAAATATCGTTTATTCGGAAAAATAAGCCTGAAACGGGAATTTATTAAAATATACGGCTTGGGCGACCATATTCTACACTACTTCAATGGTTAATTACAATTTGTAAATTCAATATTAATAGCTTTACCGCAAACTAATTCACGTCAATTTAACCTACGCATTAGATCTTATATTAACAGTCCCATTACAAGGCACCTGCATTTATAGTTACGCTTAACTAGTTACCCTCTATGGTCTCTTAGAACCTTTGTGTTATTGTTTTGCGTCATTCATTCGCTTTGTTTTAGTTTATAGATTGACACATTTTAAATTCCATTTCTTCCATTCAGAAACCACTCAATTTATCAATTTTTGTTAGATTGAAAATACAAACACACATACACACACACGCGCGCACACAAACGCACGCAAGCCGGCACACACGCCGGCATGCACGCACATACGCACGTAAGCACGCACTCACAGACATACACACGCTCACACGCTCATACACACACATTCACACCCATACCCACATCCAAACCAACTACCACACCCACACTCCCATCCACAGCCCCGCACGCACGCACCCATCGTAAACTTGATATTCTTATGTAAGTTATTCAGGTGTTCTAGGAATACGTAGAGTTTCTCTCTTCCATGCGTCCAAATCACGAAAGTGTCATCAACGTATCTAGATCACAATTTAGGTTTGTAATTAGTTTGACACTACGAACAACTAATTAAAAACCTAAATTGTGACTTAGATACGTTGATGACACTTTCGCGATTTGGATGCATGGAAGAGAAAAACTCAACGCATTCCTAGAACACCTGAATAACTTACATAAAAATATCAAGTTTACGATGGAAATAGAAGAGAATAATCAACTTCATTTCCTCGATGTATTAATAAAGAAAAGAAACGACGGAACCTTAG
>JAHWXV010679819.1:0-13060 GCA_024586415.1 Phrixothrix hirtus
TTACCGCCGTTGTTGAGAGTGTAGTCGTTGTCGATTTCGCATGTTTTGATATTGTGCCGGTGCTCTTGTTTGACGAGGATATTTGGCGCAGGATCGAAAGTCTTTTGCACTGGCGCTTGTTTTATCTCGTAATGTTGTTGCGCTAGCTTTCGACGTAATTCAGCGTTTTTTTGTTCCATTTCTGCTGATTTTTGCTCAAACTCGGCGAGAAGTTTTTGTTTGTTTGCTATAGCGGGTATGGGTGAGGCTGCTATCTTGCCTGGAACCGGAAACATCACGATGCACTGCGCCAAAACACAAAACAGTATCTTGTGGGAAACAATGAATGTGATTTCTTGTACTGTACGTTACCCACCTCTAGATATGTAGAAGGGCCCTAAGGTACAGCACAAACTTTGAAATACGCAAAGAACTAATGGAACAACCGCACGGGTCGGCTGGTCAATGCGTTTTCTTACCACCTGCCTTTGAGGTACGAGTTACCTCTGTACCGGGAGTACAATGGATAACACCCTTGAAAGTGGATTGGTAGAGGCGGACCGGTAGCACGATCAGCAAAATCTCTGACTAAATTCATTTGCATTATTGTATGTGGGGTTATCTAAAGGATTTGTGAACGCGGGATTGCTGCAAAGAATGAATTATTAGAGCAAATAAACAATGCCTGTAGGCGAATTTGCTAAATATCTGAAATGTTTGCAAGAGTTCAGCAGAATTTGAACCACCTTTAAAGGGGGCGTCAGAAACCAAAAGTGCCAAACGACCTTTTTGACGTAGTGACGTCACATTCAAGTTCTGTTATTTTCGGAACACCTAGAAAATATTAGGGTGTGTTGCCAGGTGTTTGATTTCGATTTGAATAACATAGACCTCGATGCTCTGGATTGAACACGATGTTTTATAACATAAATGTAATAAAGTTAAAGATATTTTGCAATGCCGTATACACGCACATTTGATAATAACTTTTAACCTCTGGAAAATTATTTTAAAGCGCTGTGATTAGAATTTATTGTAAAATAAGTAAGTTTCAAAATTAATTAGCCTTATTCAACCAAAGTAAAAATATGTATAAGAGGAGTTTTCTAATTAGCAATTTAACTTTAAAGAATTAATTTAGGAAGTGTTCAGAAAGGGCGGTTACTACATTTATTATATAATCAAAACTTATTTAAACCTAAAAACCTGCAGCAACTATATACACAATTCTGTTAAAATATTTTTAAACGCTCTGTTCACTGGAATAATAATAACCGTTTTAGTTGTAGATCTTACAAAGGGTTGTTGCAAATATGTAATTATTATGTTTCACGAAGCAAAATTTACTTTACAAAAATTACAGTGGTGCATTGTTCCAAAATGCATTTGATGGTACGTCACAACGAACTTTCTTTATTTTTACTGAGTTAGTTTGAAAACAAACTACGAAGAGGTGACTATTATAACTACAAAGTGAATTCAGTAAGAGGGTAAATTAAAATATAAAAAACGTCAGGTAGATGCATTTTAAGAACGACGAAGATTACAATTATGCAATAATACAAATTATGCACTTCCTTTTCATTTTTTTGTTGTTAAAGTTAATTATATGTATTGTATATTATCATTTTTAATTCTATATCAATATTACAAGTTGTCGGTTATTTGTATTTTCTAAGTACAATTATAATTACGCTATAGTTTCAGCCTCACTAATTCATTCTGTTCCCTTTATGATATTAAGTCAAACGTTTTGCATACAAATATTCAATAAATGGGTTAATTGCGGATTATGCTTTTTATTTTATAAATATTAGTTGGGTTACAGCTATATTTTAGTTTATTATGCTGCATAACATTACTGATGCAATCAATAATATTTGAATGTATCTATGTTAAAACTCAATTTGGAACCGCTACATGATATAATCCGCTAAAAGCAATATAATTATATATACATATTATTTAAAAGTACATCGATACATTGCTTTTAGATTTGAAATAATATTTAACACTTTACTAGTATCTATAATTCAGATATTTACATGAAATCCTCGTGGTATATATGTAAATTGTGACTGAAATGTCAAAACAAATCCCTGATATATTTCAAAACTATTGTATCCCATCAACAGGATATATACTTTAAACATATCAGCTACAGTTTACATATATTACCTGTAGGCAAGCATGGATTATTTTATATTAAAAAATATTTGGTGTGAGACAACACACGACTTTCTCTTACACTTTTTAAATTTAATTTGAATTTATTGACGTTAGTTACTTTCCTATACACCTAAATTGTAAACTTTTAAATTAATTTCAAAGCATAAATAATTCATCCATTTATAATTTCCTTTATACATGTACTGAGAGTTTTATAATTAAAGTTTAAGTTCATTTAAAGCAAAAATAATGTATAGATTTAAATAAAAAGTAATTACGAATGTAAATAATGCACACAAATCATCAAAATATTAATTTATTTTTATTTTGGGGACGATAATTGGAACGGTCACCCATCCAAGTTACTGGCTAGATAAAACTTTGCTTAACTCTAGAGATTTTTCTCAATAACTCACTTCAACGAATTTTCTCAGAGAAACGAATTAGTTCATGTGATATAGCATTATAGGCGCAAGAAACGTGGCGAGTTTTAAAAAAATCGTTATAGCCGTTTTCGAAAAAATTGCAAAACACCTAAAATCACAAGAATAAAGTGGCATTTCCGGTCATTCGATTTTAACACACACACATACGCACGCACACACACGCAGACGCACACGCACACAACGCGCCCGTGCGCACGCATGCATGCACGCATGCACGCACGCACACACGCACGCACGCACACATACACACACGCGCGCACGCGCGTGTACACACACAGACCAATTTCTAAAAACATGTTTTTCGGATACAGAGGAGCTGAAAACGTGTATTTCCGCTAAAAACTGGACATCGAAAATTTTGACCGAAAACATGGGTTTCTCTATACTATAGTTTCAATGCGTAAGAGAAAGTAATAACATTTAAATGTAATAAATAAAAATGTGAGATTATTATACGTGAGAATTATGTGTGATCAATACTTCAACGTCTTATAAACTACAAATGTTATTGTCACTATTAATTTTTAATAGCGAAACTTTCATAAATGTAACAGACAAAATGCATTCTATAAAGGTTACTTTTCTATGGTTTTTAATTAAACTAATCATAAATTAGAATAATTAGGGTTTTATAATACTATATCTCTTAAAGTATCGTTTTGCTCTGAGCGTCTTTTGCGATCATCGCTGGTAATCATTGCTTTCCGTTATCCTTCGCACAGTAGTCGCCAAATTCGCCAATAAATGGCCCAGTCTCTAATTAAATATAACTGAAGTTGTGAGCCATTATTCGGCAAAGATAGTACCCGCCATACCATTCCTGGAGCAAAGCTTAGCCATTTCTACACAAAAAGATAAGGTATTAATTGAAATAGTCGCAACACACCACGCTATTTGTGATCTGTGGTAGAGGAAGTCTAAAAAATTTTGTAAACCTTTTGCCGTCTTACGTACATGGTTTTACATTCAATTTTAGAACAGTATCTTCTTAATTTCATTTCGATGCACATTTCAAATAGTTATTCGCACGTAAGATACTTAAGGAAAAATTTATTTCTTTTACTCAAATCCATTTTAAACAAAAAAGTATTACCTTGTTGGAAGCTGGTTGCCAAAAACCGCCAAAAGCAAGACGTTGATAGGAAAAGTCATCAGTGATCATCGTTGGGTGATGACGGCGGAGTCAAAATCGCTCAGCGATCATCGCTAAGTATCAACACTATGCTCGGCTTTTTCGCCACATGATGGCCGCCAGGACTACTAGCGAAGATTGTGCTCTCACGTCGCGTCATTCGTTAGATCCTAGAGAAAAAATCACACAGGCGAAAGGTCATTCAAAGGAAACCTAATTTTTCCGCTGAAGAGGATGAGAAATTAATTAACGTAATGGCAGCGCGTCCTGCAATTTATGCTCAGTGACATAGGAAGTCTGAAAAATTCAGTCACTTCTGTCATGTTGACGTAAGTCGCTTGCAATCAATTTTTGGAAGAATCCTCCTTCATTTCTAGCTTAAAAGATAGGGTGCATCCCAACCGATTCATCATTATCTAATTCAACTCATAAAAGATGCTTAAGCAACGACTTATTTTTTCTCTTAAAACTTACTTTAAATTTAAAAGCACAGCACTGTCGTCTGGTTTCCAACAACTTCTGGAGATAACACGTTGATAGGAAAATCCATCTCGGAATAACAACCGCTCAGCGATTATGATCAAAGACGCTCCGAACAAAATCTAAAATTTAGAGAAAATAAAAAATACCTCATAATCTATATTTAAAATAATAATACGAATTATGATAGTAACTCACGATAATGAATTCGTGCATCTTTAAAGTCTGTGACCGTTTTTGCAACTATTAATGTTAACACGAACTCATGTAGCTCCAAGCTAATTATGTTTTAGTTTTCAAAACCATACATAAGTGTGCGACGAAGAGGTAAAATGGTGCACCTAACTTATGTTGCAAGAGAATAATAAAAGGTTTCTAAAATAAAATATTAGTTTATTAAAACACGGAAATTGATGAAAGGGAAGGAGATTTCATATCTTTTGGCCTACACTGTTGGTATCTAATCTATAGCAACCATAACAGCTCCGATTGATTAATGCGGGTTTCTTGATCTCAACCATTTTCAACATCAGTCAGTCGAAAATATGTTTTTATTACATCGGGTCCAAAAACTACAGTAGAAGTAAACTTAATAACCACTTAGCCTTCCTTTCACACTCACTTGCAGCCGAGCTCCATAAAAAGAATGATGCCTAGGAGCCGATGCAGAGATATCCATTTCGGCATGGAGCTTCTCGAGGGGTCAGTCGCCTCCGAAGACCCAGACTATCGTTGCTCACGATAGCTCTGAATGTGTTGATGGTAAGACACGAAAAGTAGAGGCCCTTCATTTCTTCCGAAGAATATCTTCCGGGATGCACCACCCCACCTTCTCCATTTGTGGTGAAACAACGTTGGAGCAGCGTACAATTTTAGTAAATGTTAAATATCTTCTGTAGTCCATTTTTTGCAACTCTAAATAGATACGAAAACCTAAATATGGAAATAAACATTGCTAAAATAAAATATGATTATAGCCCAATCAAAGAGTGCCTAAAAAGACCAAATAGGAGGAAGTTTTGAGGAGTTTTGAAATTTAGCTCGTTGTGTTTTTTGGGGCGCTGATACGAATTTCAATTTTCCCGCCCCGAATTTTTGCTGGAATTCAAGTTATAAGTTATTATAAGTTATTCCTTCTAAATTGTACATTTAACGAAAAAAAGGTTGTATAACAAAATAAAACAGATAAAATTTCCTACAATTTATGTATATAAATTTTTTTATTAGACGAACGGGTAGGCCGCTAGCGTTGAGACAAGAATAGTGATTTTCTTATTTGGCAGTTTAGTGCACACTGCCGTATCCCAACCGGTTTAATAAGTATGTGACCGTAAATGGGCTCCCCCTCCACGTCACCTTTTAGTCGCATAGTGATGTTGCAGGAAACGAAACAAACTCCATCCATCTCCACCGCCCTTCTTTTAAAACAATTTGTTTAATCAGAAAGAATGAACAATTGAAATCTGCATTTGGAAACTATTTACAAAATGCTACCCTATTTTCATGTCAGTGGTCACTTTCACTATGTTAAGTTCTGTCATTTGTATTTGCAAAATATACTTAATGGTTTAAAAAATAAAATGACTGCTGCAGAATATGATGCCTTCACCTATAAGCTGATAAAGTTTGGCATCGAACTCGCAGTGATATGGTCATTGAACAATCTCTGATGAAAACCATGGAAACAAGTGATGACCTCACTCACAGTCGTGGAGTGAGTCACAGTATTTTGGGAACGTGAATAATGGGTATGATCTAATTGCAACACGTATGTGACAGAATAGAAACTTCTGCGGAACAACATTCACAAGTTCAGGGCAACATGAGGGCATGAGGAGCTTAAGAATTGAAGGAAACAATGCTGACGTGAAAAATATGTTGCAATGATTTTGCCAGAAATCCCCTTTCCAGAAACACTTGAAATCATGAGGAGGTTGACTATACTGGCATTAGAAGAATTGTTGCAGGTGCTTTGCACTCATTCAAATTTAAGTAGTACAACCGAGTCAAGCCTCTTACTACAATAAAGAATTCCGTCAAGGTAAAAGAAGAAGCGGTTGTCATCAATCCGACGATACTTTTTCAAAGAGTTGCTATTGCAAAGCAGTCCGATGAAGCCTGAAAGACTTCGTGACATATAAACTTAGTAGTTTTCTACTAGCTCTCTTTGATGGGTGTGGGATGCGAAAAGGTACAGAATCAAAGTTATGCAAAGCTTTTGAGCCTTGTGCTAAGTTAGAACACATTAATTTTGATAGATGTGTCAACGTGATTAATGCAGGATTCCTGCTGCATACGGTTGTTTGGAGAAACGGTTAATCATTAATCTAGATTTTTAACGGTTACATATCACTCATTTAATCAAACTGGTTGTTTTTGATGATTCTCCAGATGGTGGATGGGAAATGACTAAAAATGCCGAGAGAGCTCAAAGATCATGCAAGCATATGTCAATTGATTCCTATGATTCCTACAGTATGTCAGAAACAGTTTTTGGCTTACCTCAAGAACAAAATATCCTTAATATCCATGCTGTGGAATAGATTTGTAGCTGCAAACATGATAACAAGGTAGGTTACCGAAGACACTGACAGATTAATTGTCACTACAGCGCTTGATTCAGCTAGTTCAAATGGCCGTGTAATGATAGTCAGCGAGGATGTAGACTTTTTGGTTATTTTGGCAGGCTTTTACCGCCATAGTAACATATACTTCTTTATCAGATATACTCAGCACAAAACTGTTTTGATAAAGCCATCGCTAACGTTAAACTGTTCTTGTATGCAATGAGTGGATGCGATTCAATATGGGCATCCTGATCTACATAACATCGGTATCGGAGCTATATACCGTCAGCGTATAAGACAATTGCCAAAATCATTACCTTGCCTCCTATAGAAAATACCGCACATCAACATTCACTATACTACGAGTGGCTTGGAAATGAAAAACCTCCAAAGAAATGGGGATGGAAAAAACTAAAAGCGGCTTTATACTAGTCACAACTATTCAACCACCAGCTCCTATCAGTTTGCTGACACTCATACCTTGTAAGTATGTAAAAAAGCGTAGACTGGTCCTGTTCGTTTCTCTTCCCGAATTGGTTTGTCACGTGCAAAAACATTAGCAAAACAACTTCCGAAAATAAGGAAGAGGTAAAGAAATCCTCTTTCAGGATATTCAGGTGGATGAAATTTAGGAGCTTGACCAAGATGACTTACTTGTATTTGATCAGGAGTCTGCCTTGAAACATTCCTTCGTCATCTACAGCAGCTGATTTGATTCAGCCAGGACCTTTCAAACGACCGAAACATTACAGAACATCTATCTAATCTTTTTTGATGCTTTAAACATATTAAAATGAAAACACATCTAAAACACTTGCGTTACACATGTACATTTTCATAAACACAGCGTTTAGCTGATTTCTTGAACAGCTCATATATTGTTAAACTTGCTTCCAGAATTCAACAGAGACACAAAAATTCGATATTTTGTAAGTATTTTTATATTTGAAAATTTTTAAAAGCTTTGAAATGTGTGGAGCCCATAGTAAAGTGTGATAAAGTGATAAAAGCCGATTATAATCGCTCGATATTGCAACTTCCTTACAGAGCGCTAGTGACCGACTCATTCATCTGACAGAAACACTTTGTGCATTCAAATTGTAAGAACTTTTATGTACTTTATTTTCGTGTAGAACCTTTTTTTGTGTTAAATGCATGGTTTAGAAGTAATACGCTACAAACTGAAAAATGGCCCATATTTTTCATGTCGTTTTCTTATAAATTGAATTTTGGCAAAAATTGAAGTGGCAGAAAAACATAATGAAGCCGAATTTCATAACTCTTCGAAAACTTCATCTTTAGATTTCGGTAGTTATTCTATTATTTTGTGGGATTTAAAGAATAATGATTATGGAATATAAAAGGAGTAAAACCTCTAGAGGTACACGGCAAATATGAGCCGTTATAAGGTACACAATAGTTGAAACAACATAACAAAAATCAATAAAATTGCAGTATTATATGTACATGGGCAAAGGAATGGCACGGAAATGTTAGCTAATATAATGTAAATAGCGGCGATGAAATTCGAAGGAAAAACGAAGTCAAAGTAAGATATTTGCAACAGATTACTAAGAAAAATAGACTGAAGTACTTAGGAAGAAGGCTATTAAAGTGTGTATAAAGAAATAAAAGACAATCGAAAGATTTACAGTATATGGGGAATACAACAAAAGAAAACTTACCACAATTAAAGCAAAAAAGAGCTACTCGGCTAACATCTCAATTCCTCTCTAAACGAACTTCACTGGATACGTAAAATATAACGAAATTTGTAACGCAGATTCATGGAATTCGAAAGCTACTGTACGGTATATTCTTTATAGGTAGAAAATTTTGCAGGTGAACGGAGTTGGTTGACAAAACCACATATGATCAAAAAACAGTACGGTACCTTGTGTAATTAGAAGAATGATCCAAATATGAAGTGGAAAATCACTAATAAAAACGTAACACGCAAAACTCAAAATAGCGCTACATAAAAAGGAAATGTGAAAAATCTTAGGTATAATACAACCAAGACGTCATATATCATGTATGTAATTTACATGCTTGATAATTTGAGTTAAAACTGAAAATCCACTAAAATGACGGTTACCAAATTAGCGTCGAAAATTTTAAAAGGTTCCCTTTCCTTCAACACTCGGTGTTAAAACAATATAAAAGTGCACAGGTTGATTTAAGTTAAGTAAATAAACTTTACAGGCGACATATGTCATCTGAAATTGAAATAATTGTACAAACTATAGAGTTTTAAAAATAGAAACTGTAAACACATTTTCATGTGCAAAGGTACTAAATAATTTTAATTTGGTTATTTAATGAAATTTAGAAAATTCAGAGACAAATAAAATTAATTACGCGCAAAAACTATTATGACGATAAAAAATCTGTACAGGAGATCCATACAATTCTAGAAGGAAATACCCAACCCTATCAAAATCTACCAAAAATGAATCGAAAGAAATATCAGAAACGGAACAATTAATGTAAAGATAGAAAGAATGCTTCACCAAACCATTAAAAAAGATTAATACAACCGTGGAAAGTGAAATAGAAAAATTACAATATAAAGAATTAAAAAAGGATTTTGGAAACACTGAAACTCGACGATAAGATCGAACAACATTTGACCTACTGAATAGCAGAGAATTAGCAATACCAAGCATAACAAATTCCAAGAGACTGGAAGAATGTTAGTCATCTAACCTATTCACAAAGAACTATAAAAACTGGCTGCGTATTCGGAGAAAATTGTAGGAGATTAATAAATTGTTTATGGTATGCGTTAGAATAAATTGAGGGAATTGAGAGAGCACGATTAACGAGGCTCATTTTTATCTGTATTTATTAGTAAACGAAGCTGTCGCTACCGGGCTGAACATAATTTATAAAAGCTACGCTATAATCTGTACCACAGTGAGAAGATAACGTTTTTGTGTATTGCGGGCCATTCCTTTTTGAAGATGGTAAAGTAGCTGCAATGTTGAAAATTTTCCTTGATGAACTGCCACTGTTCATATAGCCTGGCTTAGCATAGTGATTCTAGGGATGTCTTACGGTTTGGTGATATGAACCAGACCACCGGCTCACCAGATCTAGCAGCACCCACCTTTCATCCAAAGGGATTTATAAAACGCATAGTTTGTGAGAACCGACAGAATATGGAACAGCGAATAATAGATTTTTTCCGGGTAGAATGGAATACTATTTGGAAAATCAGGGAAGACTTCTCGTTGACAAAACTCCATAAAACTTTATTCTTATATTTGGAACCGTCAGGTGTTAATGACCATAATTGCTTAAAATTGAAATATGGCAAGCTGACTGAAATGCAATCTATAGATACAACAGAAAACAATTTCGGCTTAAAAGAGCTCAGATCCAAAACTATAATTGGTTTATAAACGCATGAGAAAGAACGATTAATAACAACTAATAATCTTTAAAAGGAAATTTTTCTCGTACAAAGTTGTGCTGAAATGCTTTCAGAAACTTAAAGCATTTATTTGTTACCTCTCATGTATTCACAAAAATAAAGGAAAAATTCAGATTTCTTTTTTAAGGTCAAAATATAATTTTGAAAATCCCTCAGTTATTACCTTCAATTCAAATCGATTCATATTGTCGTTGCAGTTGGGTCTGTAATCCTATAAGTAGAATTATGAAAAATTTTATTATTCCTGAACCTTTCCCTATGTGTTGCGTGAATATTTATTTTTTCAAATTAATATTTTATTAGTTTGGGTATAGTTTTGGAAATTTTTGTTAGCACTAATAATTAAATCAGATTTAGATTTATCAGAATTACAGAGTAACAATTTTAAATACAAAAGCCATTTTTTTGCATGATTTTTATAAGTTAATGGATAAAATAATGCAGTTTCAGGTTGTGTACATTAAATTTGCTATCTGGAGAGCACTAATAACTGATTTATTATTAACATTGCGTTAACGCCATTTTTTCTATTTTAACAAACATCGTTCCGATTGTTTTATCTTTTTCAAATAGTACCTAATAGGCACATTCTGCCAAATATTAAGAAAAAACGCGATGACCGTAATTTAATCTGCATTTACCTTCTCTGTTTATATTCATATTTATTTTAAATGTACTCAATTCAATCGGCAATTTTTTTCATAAATGTATAACAGCGTTTGACAAAATGTAGGTATAACTTTTATTTAAAAAAAAATATTGCGGGGTTTAAGAATACCTAGAGTCGCAACTATGAGTCATTACAGGAAATATAGATATGGGAAAGGGTACAGATTGAGATAAATGCGCCGATGAAGAAAGTAGATGCTTTATGACACATAAGACAGCGATAGTAGGGCATGTAATAAGATAATGCAAGAAATCAGGGCTGAAAGGGACCAATGGCGGGAGGAAGCGGTTAAAAACTGGAAGAGTCAACTACTAAAGTAGGTCAAAAATTCACAAAAGGTCGCAGTTTGAAAGAGGAGGAGAAGAAGAAATATTATGCGATGTAAATTTGGAATATTATCGCACCCGTGCATTTCTCTAAATTATAATTTGCGAAACACAACAAAAAGAACTTTACCTCACTTTTGCCTTGTATTAAAAAAATACTCGTGGTGTAGGAAAAATTTTTCCAAAGTTACATTAAGGTAACACTAGAGTTGGAATGCAATAGGAACAAGACCGAAAGAAAGTCAATATAAACCGTTTAAGAAGACAGAACTGGTAAAGTAGACCGAATTAGGTTTACAGTTCCAAAGCGAAAGAAGAAATAATTTACGCACAGCGTAGGGCATGTTCTTCCCAAATTTTGTCAAACCAACACGAAGGGATGCATTTTTATTCCCAGAAACGCTGCGGACTTTATTAAGGACCATTCCCATTTTTCTGATACGTATCAATCATGGCAATAAATGTCTCTTCGGTATTCAGTTATTGAAGCAACTTAACTAGAGAATTTTTCTTCCTAAAAAGAGTCTTTCCATATTTTATTCTATTTGAGGACTGGTCCGACCTTGAAACTATTTGGCTGGCGGTGGGGTATTTAGTCGTTGACTTTTACCTCCAGCTAAATTGCTTGCTCTTTGGTCAGTGGTACGGTTCTTTTTTCCATTTTTCGGAGTTTGACTGGATTTCTTTTGTTTAGCAGTATGGATGGGTATCGCTGTTATTACGTCGTTGGTGTTGATAGAATGTGCGCAACATCTTGTATTATAGACTTAACTGAGGTTATTAATTTTTTAAGACCAATTTGGCTAGCCACGTCAGTAGTGTTGACAGTTTACTTACCTGGGGCTCGCTGGTTATTGCAGTTTTTGTGCACTGCTTCCAGTTGTCCATCTCGCACTTGCTTGGGGGTGTGAAATTTCTATCCTTAGGATACTTGCCTCACGATTTGCACTAGAAAGTAAAGTGATTGTTTTCGCACTTAAAACACATCGCGGCTTTGCAAATGTCTGTACCGCTGACAGCAGTAGCATTGTACGGTCATATTCTTGTGTCTCAGCAATTCCACTGCAACTGACAGCCCGAGGACTGCTTTTAAGTTAAATATGTTTTCGCGCCCGCGCTTGCTTTATTTAATATCAAGCATACAAGGTGCATGGGGATTTTGGCACTACCTCCGTTGTACATCCACTGCACTGACGTCACGGGCAATTTGAGATACAACGAGTTTTCCAACGCTTTTTTCGACATACTTCCGGGATTCTTCTCAGCAGTATGTGTAGTGGCTTTTCGGTATTTAATTTGTAGGTAGGATATGGAATTTGTCCTTCTTGTAGGATTTTTGTCACTTGCCTCTAGTCTTTTGTTATGCTGATTTTCTTGCCTTGCGGGATTTTTTTTTTCGACAGACAATGGGAGGCATTTTTGAATTTTTCGTTTGCCGTTGTTTCTTCCTCTTCGAGTCTGTTTTGTTATTTGTCTGCTAATGCTTGTAAGCAGCTTGAGGTCTTTACTTTTGCCGCATGCTGTATTTTGTGTTTATACTTTTTCTTTTAATTTGGATCATTTTGTATTCGGCCTCCCTTGAAGAGGTAGTTTCGTCTTCTTCGGAAGAGTAGTCCATCTCAACGTCCAATGTTGTCTGACGTTCGTGACACTTTTTTGGTCATCGTGTGCTTCTGCTAGCGGAGTTTTACCTTCTTTGGCCATATCGACATTGGTTGAAGGTTCGCTCACGATATTTGTTGTTTTCTGTCTTCTCTATAACAGAATTATGTGCAATTTATGTTGGTGATTACACCTTCTGGGAAAGTTTCAATTATTTTTTACGAGTCATGGTTTTCTGCGCGGTGACTGG
>JAHWXV010679820.1:0-15420 GCA_024586415.1 Phrixothrix hirtus
TATATATATATATATATATATATATATATATATATATATATATATGAGGCCTATCCAGAAAGTCGATTACGTTTTGTTGTAAAAGAAAAACTCAGTATAAGAAAAAAATGTATTATATACATTTGAAAGCGGTACCGAAATACTACTTTTCAACCTAGTTACTATACAAATTTAGGCACTTATCATAGCGGTAAACAATTTTTAAAATCCATTGTTATAAAATTTTGCCGTATGAGACTTCAACCAATTAATCACGCCCTCTCTCAGTTCCTCATCGTCATCAAAGCGCTGCGTTGCGAGCCACGACTTCATCTTTGGGAAGAGGTGGAATTCTCTGTGTGGAAGTTCCGAACTGTATGGTGGATAAGGAAATACCACCTACTGAAAATCTTCAAGGACTTGTCGGGTGCGATTTGGTGTTTTTGGTCGGGCGTTATCGTGTAAAAACGAAGTGTTTGAACTCAACCTACCTTTACGCTTACTCTGAATCGCACTTCTAAGACTTTGCAAAGTTTGGCAATACCTCTCAGCGTTTATTGTTGTTTCACGTTCAAGGAAATCAATAACCAGCACGCCTTTCCTGTCCCAAAAAACGGTTGCTCTAATTTACCTTGCAGATAAAGTGTGCATGAATTTTCTCGGTTATTTTAGGAAATTTTGTGCCCCCTCTCCATAGACCGCAACTTGGCCTCGCAGTTCACATGTTCGACCCACTTCTCGTCCACCGTTACGATTCGATCCAGTAATGAGTTGCCATCTTTGTCGTAAGAGTCCAGAAATGTTAATATGACGCTGCCATACGCTAATTCTTGTGATTTTGTGTCAGGAGTTTTAAGACCCTTCTTGTACAAAATTTGTTGTGTCCCAGTTTCTAAGAAACAATTTCATGCAACAAACTGCTTGAAATTTGTGGAAAGCTGAGTGAAAGCTCTGCTATTGTGAATAGGCGGTTTTCTCTTACCTTTTTATCGACTTTTGCAACAATGTCATCAGTCATAAAGCTTGTCGTCCACTTCGCTCTTCATCGTGTACATTAGTTCGGCTATTTTTAAACCTAATGCACCATTGACGCACTCCACCTTCAGTGATAATGTTGTTTCCGTACACCTCACACAGTTGTCGATAAATTTCAATAGGTTTACATTTTTTCGCTAACAATAACCTTATTACAGATCACACCCCACAACTCACTGGATTTTTTATTGCAGTATACATTTCAAACTGTTACTGTCAAATAACGGGGAACGACACAAACCTCGCGCTAACACAGCTGGATGCACAATTACAGGCAAAATAAGTTAAAATGCTTTTAATTCTCAAATCTTATCCATATAAATCCTTTTAATCTCCTGTTTTATAAATATCGTATCACGGATTTACTACGAGGCCCTTCTGGGTGTATTTTAGTGTACATGCATTTATTAGAATATTCCGACTCTAGCGTAGCACTCTGTAAAGGTTTGCCCCTCGAGTGGAACTCTGCTGGAAATATTGTTATCCAAACGTCCCTATATAGCATTAGCTATAGCCAGAACATCCTGTGAAGGCGATGTATGCACACAGAAGGACGTTTTTCGTTGTATGATATAATCATCGAATCCCTAAAAGTAGCTCGAAAAGGTTTTCTATGTTTCTTAATTACTTTCTCCCTTACGATATAAAATTAACTATCTACGTCTTCCAATATTAAATTAATTTAAATGCCGATAGTCCTCAAATATCCTTAATGATTCCCTATAATGTAAATTGCATGATAACAGTAAACTAAGGTATACTCCATTGAATACAATATAACACGGTTGATGCATGCCAAATATCACATTTAAGTTAATATAGAACCGCTCGCAATATAACATTAATATAATTGTAGGAGTAATTATTAAATATGTATAAAAATGCATGTTCTTTTATTTGAATGAAGTACGCGTTAAAATACTAACGTAGAATCTGTCCTCTTATACAGGCAGAAGTGCAAAATGCATACCGAGGTAGTGATATACACTTACACTCGTATCATTCTTGAGTATAAAAACGAGACAATTCGAATTCACGCCAAATCTCCGTCTGGAGAAGATTAATCGAAGACTAATTGAACCCAAAATCCGTTCTATAAAAATGCATTCTACGTCGACCCTAATTCAACAAGGTTATTTATAATGATAAACCGGCAAACCTGCATATTAATAAATTATTATTTCTGTGGGAGATTTTCAAATTTAGAACAATTCTTGGATAATAAATTATTATATAAGTTAGAAGCGCTGTACTTGAATATGTAATACGGGTGCGTAAAGGATACATAAATTAAAGTTTTACATATGATCTATAGTATGTTATTTACAGGCGATTAATTTAAATTTAAAATTACAATATTTTAGCACTGTTTGAAGATTACTGTTAAAATCCAAAAATGGCGAAGCTAGTAATAGGTAAAGTGATAAGAGTGACAGTAATTTACAGCTCAAGGTCCAATGGATTTTGTGAATTTCATATATAAACAATCTGCTAAAGCTTTATGAATATGGCAACACTGTTGTAAGTTGACATTGTATATCTATTTATTAATTATCCTTCAAGGTTTTAACATAGCATGGTAATTACACATAAAGCTATAGGAAATTATATAAACAGAGTCGTAATGGTTTTATTTTGTATAATGGAACTAAATCATGTAACCTAATTTCTTTTCCGATTGAGATCTTTATTTTATATCTCTCAGTAGTCGTGTTCCACCATATTTCTTTACTATGGTGAATTTAAGCGAGGCATGCGGTTTTCAAAAGAAGAAAATGTGCCTACCATTAAATTCCCTTAAAATAAGATCTGCGAATTGTATACGATTCGATTCACAGATATTTAAAGGATGTTCGTCAGCCACCATTTCAGGTGAATTTCTGAAGGTACACAGAACTGTTGAGTGCCGAATATCGACAATCATAAACGTACTAGGATGGAATAATGTCAAAAATGGATGTCTAAGTATGCTATTAGGATGATAAATGTATATGTGACAGTATTTTATATAAAGTTAAAAGCTCATCGAAAATTCTGACCTTTTCCAATTAAAATACACCATCAAATATTCTGCGATCTGAAGTAAAAATAATTTCGTTTTTCTTTGCTGGTGAACATGTAACTAAAATCACCTTAGATGACTAACAAACGGTAAATGGCGAATGGTAATTACTGGAAGTGTCTAAAAAAGTAAAGAACAACAATATTTTTCAATAGCAACATAAAACAAACGTTTTTCCTACTTTTGCAAATATTACAAATTAAACTGCATTAGCTATATTTGGTTCCGTGTGACCTCTTTCTATTTTTGGAACCCTGAAAAACACCTGTGAGCTAACATTTTTGACGTTAAACGGAACCGTTACAGAATTCCTTAAAGTTGAAGTAATTCCAAAGGAGGCGTACCATGAAGCCTCTGCAGACAGTTTTGCTGAATCAACAAATGTTTTACATGTGAGGTTGTGACAACTCTGATGCCAGTAGTCGTTATATTTTCCTTCATGGCAATAACTACTTACCTTGTCTATCTATGTTTAGCTAATCGACGATATTGGTTTGGCTCAGTCGAAGAATAATGGTAACAGGTTCTTAGTTTCGGGGGAAGTGGTATAATTTTTAATTAGTATTTCGGCTATCTTTACATTTTTAAGTGATTTATTAATTACAGGAGCAAATATATATTTGTCTGGGTTTTCCCTCTTTACATATTATATCATAATCCTACAATATTGTTCGTGCTTTGTCTACTGTATTTGTTTTCAATTGAATTAGATTCCGTTAGCATTTCAAAGCATTTATTTTTGAAGCGTTAAATTCATACTATATACAGTTCTATTTACAATGGTTATAAGGGGTGTCTCAGCAAGAACTTGAATTTCGAATCGCGCGCCATTTTCGAATGTCAATTGTTGAGTCAGCCATATTTGGTATTTTTTTTTATTACAAACATTTACATTTACGAAAATGGTGCGTTACAGCTTGGACGAACGTTTGTTTATTATGAAAACCCATTACAAAGATGGGGAAAATTCTACTGTGACGATTCGCAAGTTATGTGATCATTTTGACGTGCATAATCGACCGTCGCGACCTGCTATTGAAAGATGAAAGATACCTTACCCGTCATCGGCCCAAAAGATCGGCAGAAAACATTGCAGCTGTGAGGGACAGTGTGGCATCACGACCAAACATCTTCATCCAACAACGTTGCCAGGAAGTAAACCTTCATCGCAGCACTCTTCAACGAATTTTGAGAAAAGATTTCACCTTCATACTTACAAGATCCAACTGACTCAACAGCTGCAGCCTAACAATCATAAATAGCGCAGAAGCTTTGTCAACTGGATCTTGGAACAACTGCAAACTGACGATGAATTCCACAACAAAATCATTTTTTGTGACCAGGCTCATTTCCACCTAAACGGCTTCGTTAACAAACAGAATTCTCGGATCTAGGGTGAATAAAATCCACATGCCTTTCAA
This sequence comes from Phrixothrix hirtus, assembly GCA_024586415.1. Classification (NCBI taxonomy): domain Eukaryota; kingdom Metazoa; phylum Arthropoda; class Insecta; order Coleoptera; family Phengodidae; genus Phrixothrix; species Phrixothrix hirtus. Next base: position 4,498 of record JAHWXV010679820.1, read on the forward strand.
AAACTTCCGTTACATACTCAAAAAGTGACAGTTTGGTGTGCCATGTGGGCAGGAGGGATAATCGGACCCTACCTTTTTGAAAATGGTGAAGGTGCCGCCTTGACTGTCGAAGGCAATCGTTACCGGGCCATGTTGGGAGAACTTTTTTGGCAAGAATTAGTCGGACTGGACTTAAATGAGATGTTGTTTCAACTGGAAGGCGTCACCTGTTACACCGCACGCGGAACAATGACGTTGTAAACCAAGTTTCCAGGTCGTATGATTTTTCGTTTTGGAGACCATAACTGGTCACCAAGAAGTTGCGATTAAATTGTTTAGGTTACTTTCACTGGGGTTTTTGAAAAATATGGTCTATGTGAACCATCCTGAGACAACTGAAGAACTCAAAGAAGGAAATTTCACGTCAAATTCGTCAAGTTCCGCAGCTCTTACTGCAAAATGTACTGCAAAATTTCGCCCAAAGGGTGTACGCCTACCAACAGAGCAACAGTGGTCATTTAGCCGATATTTTGTTTCATGTATAAATTTCATTACTACCTCCGTACATATGTAGAAAAAACTGAAAATAAAACATTAAATTAATATATTTTTTTTAGTTTTTAAAATTCAAGTTCTTGCTGAGACACCCTTTATCTACAATTATACTATACATGAAATTTACATCTGTATTCTAATCTGTTGATTTCTTAACAACGTGCAGCAGGCTTTATGTGCTTTGTTTGTGTCTTATTAGTGTTACTGGAACATTTGGCGGTGGAACTCTTTAACGGTAAGCTAAACTTTAGTTAGTTTATTGACTTTCGCCCTGTTTTAAATCATTTTAAACGTTCGCAATTGTAATAGGGCAGTATAACATCCTCGGAAGAAGCATTTATAAGTTTTTATAACATCTGTGTTATCTGAGGAGCACCTACTTATGCATTTCTTGATGGAATGTCCATTGAAGTACAAAAAGGAAAATAGAGAGGTTACCATCGATTATAGAAACTCCGAACATAAGTACATCTAACCTTGGAAACAACTCTTTAGGTTCGGTAAAATCTGTAGGTAAGGGAAAATTGTTCAAATAACATCGAAAGAGTTTTTTAGCCTATACGAGCGTCTCAAAGGGCCTTATCATGTATCTTTCGAATGAATGTCCATAAAGCTATGTAATTAGGATAGATATCTATGTAGGATAGGAAGTGTTACACCACTGCATGTTGCTTTCACAATCTAGTTTAATCATTTTTCTGTGGAATGCTCTGATAAGATCTTGTATAACGTTTTATGCAAAAATATTTCTACGACAATGCCATACCTCTTAAGAATTACATTTTCTGATTTTAATTTGTATATAGATCTATTTGGTTTAAATATTACATTGCGTTTTCTAATACTAGATGTCTATAGCTATCTCATATTTTATTTAATTGCATTTGTTTACATTAATAGTTTCCCCAGGTGTTGTGTGACGAACATTGAAGCTTTTGTATATCTAGAGATTCTGGGCTCTCTCTATTTGCAATCTTTACTGTGAATTTTATTCATTTTAGAGATGTTTGCAGTGCATTTCATGAAATGATTTTATTTATAGTACTTTGTTAATTATTTATGTTTTAACTATTGCTTGCGAGCTATGAATTTTCGTATGTAAAAGTTGAATATTAGAATAGCTAGCAATTTAATAAATTCTAAGTTCGTCCCAGGGTGGGGGTCACTTTGAATAATTGTAACATCTTGTACTTAATAGAATTCTAAAAAATTTTGAAAGCATCGATGTAGTTAGACAGACCATATTGCAGTCTCCAAAATGTTTTGTCCGTGAACTCGTAGTTGCCCTTCAATTGTCCGGCAGCACCGTGCTAGCAATATTGCATCAAGAGCTTCATTTGCGCTCGTACAAAACCTATATTGTCAAAAAACTCTCTCGACGAGATTGGCAGCGTTGTTTGAGAACTTGATGGAAATGTTACCGAACAACGTGATTGTTTGCTTCAAAATCGAGTCACATTTTTACCTCTCTGGATGCGTGAATATATAAGACTTCCGTTATTGGAGTAAAAACAACACAAGGGAAATTCATTAAAGTAGTCTCCGCTGTTTGGTGTGCAACGTCACAAATTGGGATCAGGGGGCCTTATTTTTTAAAGCATTATTGTACCTCTAACCGTTTTGTATTTGATTTTGAAGATAGGGAGAGGGATATAGAGAGAGACAGAGATTTATTGCAGCCTGTATAGCACCATAAACCAATTTTGTAAAACAAATTCAGCCCATCATTCCAGAATAGCGTTGACCGAACCGAAAACAAACATGACTTTATTTTCTATAGCTTTACGTAGGAAAAAATTTCATAACAATTAAATCACAGTACCTAGTATCCCTTTCCATCTAATCTTCAAAACACTATATCTCCTTTTAAATTGAGGTAAAATTTATACATTACTATACATTACCAAGTCCTTTCTGGAAAGTAGAAAGTTCGAAGTAAAATCAGGTGTTGAGGAGTTGATGACCAAAATAGTAGAAGAAGGCCTACTTCAGGGATTATCGCTATCTTCCATACTATAGAATTTCTACGTCTTCAAACTTTCGACTCCGAAAACAATAAATTCTGCAAAAATTTTCGAGTACGAAATTTTAGCGGGGAATACCGCGGATACTGCGAAGACACCAGAGATCACCTTGAACGGCATGGAGAAATATTTTAGCAAGTGGCAAACTACCATAAACAAAGACAAGACGGACTTCATAAATTTCTGAAGAAAAGAAAACACAATGAATTAGCGGATTTAGTAAAAGAACCACCCTAAAACCCATAGTGACACATCTAGTCATCACCCTAGATAAAAACTTAACAATGTGCAAACACACTAAGAGAAGAAGGAGCTTGGCCTGCAAGTACCTGCTATAAACTGCACAATCTACCGGATCTACATAGCACCCTGCCCCAGTCTGTCAGGAAATGCATAGAAGTCTTCATCGTCTCAATTCTGACCTACGGAGAAGAACTATGGTACAACTCAATCTTTACAGCAATTATATCAATACAAATGGGACACAACAAAATACTAGGACTGAATACCGGCGCTCCGGGTTTGTAAAAATCGGGAAACACCTAAAGGCGCAAAATCCCCAGATGGTTCAAAGGATGCTTAGTTACAAAGGGTGCTGCATATTTTTTGAGAATCGATACTTCCGTTGTTGTTAGAGAATCATATATTTATTTACTATCGTAAAATTTGACATTCTTTAGGTTATGTAGCATTGACAGTTGAATAAAACATTATTTGGTACATTTGTATTTAAGAGTAAAATAAACAACTATCGACAAAAATAGAACTATTCGCGAACATTTTCGTACAATGATTTTTTATTATTTTGTATGGATCGTCTTGTTTCGGCCTTTGTTAACGACACACCATCCAAAACAAGAATTTATCGCTAGTTTTCAGAATTCAAGTTTGGTCGCAGTAGTCTCGGTCACCAATTTCGCGAAGGTCGTCCGCGAACTAGTGTTGTTTCAAAAAACATTAATGCTGTGCATAAAATGATTGAGATGGATCGGCATGTGACTTACTGTGGAATAGAATCGACTTTTTGCATTGACATGAAACACAGATCAACGATTCTGCATCGTCATTTAGGTGTGAAAAAATTATGTGCCCGATGGATTCCACACAATTTGGCGGAGGCTCAAAAAGTGACTCGTTTTCAATGGAGCTAGGAAATGTTCAAAAAATTTAACCGTGGTGCTTCAAATTTGGTTTATAACATCATTACAGGTGAAGGAACTTGGATTTATTCATATGATCCTGAAACAAAGCAAAAATCGCGCGTTAGGGTATTTCAAGATGATTCGAATTCAGCTAAAGTTGTCCGTTCACGTAGTGTTTCAAAGAAAATGGTCGCGACATTTTTCAGTGTTACTGGTCACGTTGCTTCCGTCGCTTTAGAGGATCGTCGCACGGTCAATGCTGATTGGTATACAAACATTTGCTTACCGGAAGTCATCAATGAAATCAGCAAAACTAATACAAAACGTCGGATCATCTTGCGCCATGACAATGCCTCGTCACACACAGCATTATAAACTATCGGTTATTTGAAGCGTTAAAAGGTATAATTCATGACTTATTGTCCATACAGTCCGGATTTAAGTCCAAAAGATTTCCCTTTATTCTCCGGTTGCTAAAAATAAAATGCGTGGAACCCGTTTTTCAACACCGGAAGGTGCTGTGGAAGCATGCAAAACTCATATTTTTGCTATACCATCTTCGGAATGGAAAAAGTGCTTCAACAACTGGTTCGAACGCATGTAAAAATGTATTGATTTTAAGGGAGAATGTTTTGAAAAGCAATAGAAGCATTATTACTGTATTATCATTGTGTTTTCATACCTATTCCCGAAACAATCGCAGCACCCCTCGTACCCTTTAACCTACCCAATAAATCTAGGTCAGCAATCGATCTAACGCAGGTAGAGCTCTGCTCACGTAAATCTTGTACAGTCAAATTCCAACACATCAAACTTTCCCAATTTTATTATTACCTTCTACTTTTGTTATAATACCCGCTTCTTCAGCTTGAGCAAACTTATTTGTAATTTTGAATTAATAGTAATAAAAAATTTCATTTTCATAATAAAAGTATAAATTATAAGATAACAAAAATTTAAAAAAGCATTTGTACTAGATTTATGTGAACATGACTGTACATCCCACCCATCTCGGCCATGTCCCTAATATGACTGGCATTTAGTATTGACGAAAACCAGTCCGCAAAAAGAAAGGCGGTAAAACAAAAGGAGATCAAAGCCGATACCTCTTGTATACGGCATTTGGTTTGGCCTTTTTTCTTTTGCTCATTACTAGAAAAATAAGCTTTGACGTGGTTATGAATTTAATAAGCAGGTTTTTTGCAATTTTACGTGATCCTGATAGGATAAGTTGATTAAACCCTTCTTCTTAATTTTAACTTCCATTTTAACGTATTCAAATATTTTACAAGTGGAGATTTAAATGCAAAAGATAACCAGGCCCCGAATCTATCAAATATCCTCACAAACGACTCGCCGAAAAAAGATTCAGGCCATAGAATTACGAAAACTGGAGGAGTTTGATAAACAAAACTGATCTACGTCACGTTAGGCAGCATTAGGCATAACTATTCTGATGAATGTACAAATCGCTAAACTCTAAAATTGAAAATCGGCTGCTACACCTATAAATTATCCTTTCTCTTTTGCATTACTAGATGACTGTTATTGTTTCGATTTCATGCACTTGTTCCTAAAATAATAGTAGTTTGATAACCGAGTTGATTGAATTTCTGATCAAAATCAGCATTACGTTCATCTATCTACAGACTTTCACTATACTAGCAACATAGTTTGAAAGCAATAGAACGGTGTCCTTCATTTGCATTTACTGAAAGCGTTAGAAATGAATTTTTTATTCTTTCGGACCTTACTATGATTTTCTGAATTGATTGTGGATTGTGCAAAATTTAAAGCTTGCATGGTGTCTCTAAACATCTTGTCATCAACCAATTGTGTAAGGCATAAGTTGGTAATTTCGATTGTAAATGTCACAGTTCATCATTACTTTATAAGAACTGTTTCGATTTACGTTCATATTAGGCTGTTTTTCGAGAACGAACGATGAACGACGAACCTTTTGGCAGGCGGTGTACCAAGACAATCAAGCATCTTGTCACCTTTATCCTGAACGACTCAAGTATTCAATGCCACACATAACCGATAGTACCGCCTATGTTTGCAAGTATTTAGTATCACAATAATATGTGGCGCCTCCTACTCACAAAGTCTAGGAATTGCTTTGGGCCACCCTGGGCGGCCTTCAGCGTATTCGTCGTAAGCCCCAAGCCCGACTAGGAGGCTGGAGCTGTCCTGAAACAAAGAGTAACAATTAGTGTCCTTTTTATGGATAAACTTCTGGATAGTGAGAATGCTTAGGTCTTAGTGTATCTGCGAATTTCGCATATACCACAAAACGTATGTAGCTATGCGCAAGTACTTATTTTGGACGCCTTGCAATTTCCTCATGTTTGACCTAGCGGTATATCCCCATACGGTTGCCGCATAGACCATTGTCGGACGGATGATCGCCTTGTTTTCCAAGGAGAGCATACTTCGGCGATTCAATAGACCGTGCAATGTTGACATAACTGCTTTTGCATGTAAAGTGCAAAATACAATATGTTGTCTACATGTCAACCGGTTGTCAAATTCGACGCCCAGATATCGAACCTGGTCCTCCCAAGGAATCGAAATGCCAAACATTTCGATTTCTTGTTGAGGTCGTGTCCACCTACGCTTAAAGGACACCGCGATGCTCTTTTCCGTGCTGACGTCGATTCTCCACCTTCAGAACCAAGTTTCCAACCCAAGCACCGCCGCTTGGAAGTTGCAAAGGGCTAGGTTACTATCTCGGAATCGAGATAAGGCGGTTGTATCGTTTGCGTACAGCGCGAGCGTCGTATTGGCTGTCTGAGTAGGTTGCTGCCGAAAATACTGTAAAACAACGGTGAGAGCAGCGATCCCTACCGCACCCTCGACTCTGCAATCCTCGGTCGCAAGCGACGCCCCTCAAGCTTGATTTGAATCGTTCTATCCTTAAGATAGGACGCAATCAGTTGGACGAGCTTCCGTGGAAAGTTTTCCTCCAGCATCTTGTACAGCAGTCCCTGATGCCAGACCTTGCCGAAGGCCTTAGCGACATTTTTGAAAGTAAATCCTTCCGTGATTTCTTCGGTTAACTGGAGCACTTGATGAGCGGTGCAGTGTCCCGGTCTGAAACCGAATTGCTCGTAGGGAATAATCTTTGCTCTTTCAGAGTTATTCACTCTGCCAGCTTTTTCTGACAGGAAAGCAGGCTGATGGGGCGGTAACTCTGAGGAAAGGTTTTGTCTTTAGCTAGTCTTCGAGAACGAGTCACTAACCCAAAGTTATCAAGCTTTTAATGATCTTGATAGATGGATGATTTGGGAAAATTCTTCGTAAGAAAATGATATTTTAATCGAAATAGCAACGAATAGTTCTCACTAGGTAACGTGTAGACTAAGTTAGTTTAAAAAAGGTGCGATTCCGACAACAACAGCATAATGGAAAAATGACGATAATTAAATCCAATAACAGCAAATTTCATAAAAGCAAGCTTCTAGTGTTTCATGCAACTACGAGAGGCGTTCAATGTATTCTCGGTATAGGCATGAAGGAAAAAGCAGAAAATTCTGAATAAATTTTATTTTTCAATGTAGTCCCCCATAACCTCAATACACTTATTTGTTCGGAAAACTAACTTTTCAATACCCTGTAAAAAATAATTATCCTCTTTGTCCGAAAAATGTGCATTAATTGCCGCCTTCAGCTCTTCATCATCGGAAAAACGTTTTTAATGGAGACCTCCCTTGAGGTTGGGAAACAGAAAGTAATCACAGATCGGGATTGTAGGGTGGATGGTTGATTTCTTCAAAACCACAATCTCGCACAGCAGCCTTGGTAACACGCCCTGTGTGAACCGGTGCGTTGTCGTGGAGAAGCAACACACCTGCAGTCAATTTTCCACACCTATTATCTTTAATCGCTTCCCTAAAATTATACAAACAGTTTGCGTAAGATGCAGCAGTAATACTATGACCTTTTCCTGGGTACTCAATCATTAAAATTCCCTTTGAGTCCCAAAACTATGTAACCATGAGTTTTTCGGCCGATGAACTGACTTTTAACTTCTTTGGTGGCTGGACTCCTGCCTGCTCTCAGGATCATAATGATGAACCCACATTTCATCTCAAGTAACAATTTAGTAGAAAATACTTGGTAGATTTTCACCATAGAGCTCCAAAAATTCTCTACAACACTCGACCCGCACTTGTTTCTGAAGCGCAGTGAGAATTCGCGACACCCAACTTGAACTGACGTTTGACAGGTTAAGATGGTCATGGAGGATAGTGTGAATGGTACCCACGCATAGCTCAGTCATTTCTGCTAACATTTTGACAAGTACAAGTTTCACAACGAATTTCACGTTTTCCTCAGTAGTGGCATTAACCAGTCCGCCGGAACGGGGGTCGTCTTCGATGCTTTCTGTACCATGTTCAAACTCACTTGACAACTTTTGAACGGTGGATAATGAAGGAGCAGAATCTTGATAAACAGCCACCATATCTTCGTGGATGATTTTTTGGGGGTTTCCTTGTTTTGAAAGGAATTTTATCACAGCGCAATGTTTGATGTTTCGCAGTTTTTCGCAAAATTGTCGCTTGAGTAATTCTAGTCGTCTTTCTCCAAGGCTATCTAGAACAATAGTGATGATAATAAATTGAAAATTTGTATTTATAGCCTCAGGGAGTCATTTGTCACTGAAATAATTTAAAAACCTTTATCATTACTAAATCGCCCTGATGCCCAGAATACATTGAACTCCCCTCATACCTTGAGAAATAGAACTCAAACGGTATTTACTTAAACAATTGTGTATTTCTATACATTACTATTTCGTAGTTATATGATAAGAACATAATTTGATTGACTCTGGAAACCTGTTTTGTAATTCGGGGTTTGATGTGGGTATACCTAAATCGAAATAAATTAAGCATAGTTTCAATACTAATTGGATAGGTGAGTCCTAATTCTCCCAGAATTATTGTAAATGATACAAGCTGCCCTAAATTAAAGTGATTTACACGAAACTCATTTATAATAAGTGTGTACCCATATCAATTTAACTGCTTACAGGATTTTTATTAAATTACGCAGTGTAGCTATGCTATCTAGTAATTTTATGTAGCAGATACTGCATTTATAAACACCTCCATTGAAATTTCCTAGAATTTCCTATAAGCAGCTTAAATCATAATCTCAAAAGCCCAGGATAAATTTTGAATTGAGTTTAAATCAAATTGAACATAATTATATTACAGGGATTATATGGTAGCTAACAATTTGAATTAATCCGGAATCAGAGCTTCTTGACATATGCATAGCCATTGTTATATCGACCTAAATGAATGTATTTTACGATTTATGTGAATTCTGGTATTTGTGTCTAATGTTCCGTGAAATTAAAATATAGTATAATTGAGCCACATATTTAATTAGTTTTTCCAATTTCCTTCACACTTTAATTAATAAAATTATATTATTCAAGAAGAATTATATATCGAGAACGAAACTATTGAGCTCGTTAGTCCTGTTGTTCAAATAATAATCCCTTGTAAAAAAATATGCTACAAAAATCTCAATTATCGAACATGAAGTATGAAGAACATGCATTATATTTTTATTTAGATATAAAGTCAAAACAAGTAGTTAACATTTTAATTGAATAATTATTAAAACAACTAATACTGTAAATATTGATCTAACCGAACAGTGGCATAAGAATGGTTTCCTTAATACCAGTTAGATATGGACGAGGAGCCGTCAAATTTAAATTATAGTTTCATAATTATTCGATAATTAACATAAACACACTCAAGTATCTAGGGTCACTTTTCAACGTTGGTCCCCTGCCTATCAATTCATTGACCCCACCTTCCAGGCAACTTTCGTATACTCCGAGAAAAAATCTTGTCGCTGCAGATGAATCAATTCTCGAACAGGACAATGACTTCGTCATTGCAGCTAAACTTTCTTCTTCCTAGAGATTCTTTTAAGCACCCAAATAAATGGCGATCTAATGGGGCAAGTATGAGGCACAAGAAACCATTTTAATTTTCAAAGTATATCCATCGTACGAGCAGAGACATGAGGGCGGGCATTACCATGTAACAAACGATCAGATTTCTGGCTTTTTTACGCTTGATTCTAATGGATGCTTTGACTTGGCCCCTCAGTAAATGTAAATAATATTCTGCGTTTATTGTACGTTGTTTGGAAAGGAAACTTGTATGTAAAACCTCCTTCATATCTCAGAAAATGTAGCCATAATTTTTCCTGCTGGAACAGTGAATCTTACTTTTATCGGTATTGGAGATGAAGGGTGTCACCAGTGCATAAATGCTATTTTCGTTTCAGGAGTGAAATAATGAACCTGCGTTTTATCCATAGTGATGATGGACTCTTTCTTCCTCATATTGTGCCAACAGCGAATGAGTAATTTATAACCGTGTTTGTTAGTGCTGACCCTCTAGAACTCTTAGAATCCAACTAGATCATACTTTTCGATAATGGAGCTAATTTCTAATGATGATATGTACACCATCAATACTGATATAATCTACAGAAGAAATGTCCCTTACCAAACTCGCTGATCATGTCGAATAAACGCATTAATTATGTCAATAGTCTGTTCCATTGTTGAAGTTTTGGGAGGCCGAAAATGCGGTTCATTTTCCATACGTAAGCGCGTCTGAAATTCTTACTAACATTTGTCATTCATTTGGAAACATACATCCGTGTAGTAATAATAAAATTTAATTGGTGAATTACCAGTATCATTTTTATGCCAAAATCACAACTGTAAATTTGTAAATTGTATAATTCCATTTTAACAACAATTATTAAAATTCGAAAATCCCAGCTTACATTTTATAAAACGTAGGAGCATTTTTCTTAAAAATATTAATTCAGCAATTCCCATGAGAAGGCTTGCCAGTCTAAATAAACGTTAACCCCTTTCGTCTTCCCCACCCCCTTCAATTTTAAGGAGAAAAACTTCGTTTACCAGTAATAGAGATCTGTAAATTGAAAGGTTAAGTTGTTTTTTCATAGTGCACGCCCAGGCGATATTTAATATATACAATTGAAGAGTTCACCGAGTAATGTAATAGGGGATCAAATTGGTAGAAATTTGGTCTATTTCCGCCCAGAGTGTATTCGTAATAAACGGGGTGAACTTCAATTTCCTGTGGATTCGGAACCAAAGGGTTTTAAGTCCGACAAGGTTATACGTAACATACGATAAGAAGTATCCCAGG
>JAHWXV010679866.1:0-10908 GCA_024586415.1 Phrixothrix hirtus
AAACAAGAACATGTATCAAATAAAATAAGGGAGCTCGGCTGGTTAAACATGTGTAATCGTCGTAAATTGCATTACTCAGTTTTAGTATATAAAGTAATTATAAGCCTTGTACCCGATTACCTCAGTAATAAACTGGTAAAACGTAATCTTATACACAATAGATTACTAAGAAACACTGATAGCTTCACTATTCCGCAACATCGAACTTCGCGTTTTAAATGCTCTTTCAAACATTGTGCTATATCTACATACAACTCCAATCCCAAATTATTTTCGATCTGTTCCACAAATGAATTTAAAAGAAAGTTAAAACAATCTTTACTAAGCAGAGATTAAGCTGTGGGCAATTTTTCAATTTTTTTAAATTTTTCAAATGGTTTAAATTATTAAACTAAAGTTTACAAATTTTAGAATTTTCAAATTTCGTAATTTTAAAATAAACTGCTAAATATTATTCCATTTATGTACCATGTGTTAAAATCATTTTTGGCATAAAAACGATCTGCTTTATTTAAGATGGTGGGTTTTATATAAAAAGCAGCAGGAACTTGAGGGTGGTGTGTTTTTCGCTTGGTAAATATAAAAATTTATGGCTGCGCGAGTTGATTTATGATGCGTCGTGATTTTTAAGTGTTAATGTAAGACAAATGGATATTTGAAATGTCCGCGGCCAGTTTTAGAAATGTACAAAAGCGTTTGCAAGCTTCAATTGTTTAATTATAAAAAATAAGACTCGACACCTAGTGGACTCGTCCACGCGGACGTTGATATGAATCCTATCCGTAATCGTAAAACAAATAGATAGACAGGTACTTGAAATGTCCGCGGTCAGTTTTTAAAAATTATAATGAGTTTTGAAAGCAGAAAAATCAGCGCTCCAGTTTTGTCTAATTAATTTGGTTAAAATATGAAGGAATTTTTTAAATAACTTGTTTAGAACCACCACATTTTGTTTCATTTTATATTGGATACTTTAAATTTTTATTTTTGAACATCCTATGTATATATTTTTAACATCGCTTCCGTCCGCAAACGTGTTTATTCTTGTATAGACTAGATTCATTTTAATTGCATTTTTATCAAAGGTTATATAACAACTTAAAGAAAGATAATCAGCTCTTCTTTTGTAAACATTCATTTATCTAGGTTACGAGTTCATAAACTTTGACCTTTCCGTCATGAAAATAAACAACTGCACAGCTGCGATACCGTTTATCAAATTGTACATATTTCTAATACGTCACAAATAGGAAACTTTTATAACTTAAAACCGCTATAATTAGCTTATTCTAATTAATATTCAAAATGTTAAATTATTTTAACTTTCCTATTAACCATTGCAATAATCTGTATAACTTATATTTTTGATTTAGCATGTTCCCAGACTTGAAAACGTATTTTGGTATATATCAGCTTATTTATCATGAATTATGTAATAGTTTTGTATCCAAATTTAACGTTAGTAATTACTAGAAAACCTGTAATAATTATTTAGCTCAAAATGTTTAATTATCTGGTATTTTTAATGAAAATGTCAATACGTGCATTTATTCTCTGTCGTCAAAATTGTATTGCGAGTCCTATAAATACCCAAGTTTCCCGGATATATTTTCATATTGCATTCAACTCCATTTGAATAGTTACTCGTTCGAGGGCACCTTCAAACTTTATTTGAACAGTATCTCATCTAAGAATTAAATATACCCGTAGCTTATGATGTATATGCTTAATAAGCCGCTTATAAGATGCAAATTACCGCAACGAGGCTTTGAATTAAAAGTACGCATTTTGTCTTTCAATGATTTAGAATACAGAATTTCCGTTCGTTTTAACACTTTAATAATTAAAGAATGTAATGCTTTAATTTCCATAATCAGAACCGAGTATGAGAATAGCTTGTTTCGAATTGATTAAGTTGAAACTGTATTAATTTTCGCGCTTTATAATAAATGATAGGAATTTTGTTTTACATGTCAGTTTGATTGCAGATAAACAATGTAAAATCCATGAGAATGGAAAATTTACATCTCTATCCCGTCTTCCTATCTTGTAATTGTGGGATACAAAATATGCTTTCTAGTCTCCGTTACTCAATATTGTAGACACGTAGTTTGTCTTGCTCCGCAAATATAACCCGAATAGCCACTGAGATCTTTGTAAACGAACTGCTAGCTGTTGTACTCATTAACTGCACCTACGCATATTAAATTAAATAAGAATTCATTAGTAAACAAAAATTCATACGTTTCAACGTCCATCCTGTGAAATCAATAATATTGATTCTACCATTACCGACGTAACGTAAGACGACACCTGCTATCTGAAAGCTAGCAAATTCAACTAATAACGACACTATGTTAGAGCGAAATAGGCGATAGGCATGAAATAAACTTATGTAAAGGATGCTGTAAAGTTAAATTACATTCGAAAATATTTCTTTATTGTATATTATTTCCTTCATGTTTATAATATATTTGTTAAATTTCTACTGTCTAATTATTACCAATTATCACACAATGTGTGACAATATATAATTTCATAATAAATAAATAGAAGTTCATCTTGAACTAATAAAACATTAGTTAAACGTTATCATTAAAAATAAATATAAATCATTTATAAATAACCAAATTAGAAAGTATACATTACATAATAAATAAAATAAGCTTGTGTTTTGTAAAACACAAAAGCACACATCTACGAGGACCTGTAAAATCAATTGACAAATTAATCATAACTAATAATTTTATATATTTGCATATACAGTATGGTCCATCCGCAAAAGTATACTATAAAATTGATATCAATAAACTGGAAGAGCTCTGAAAACTTTCTGGTTATAATCCGTGTGTACATAACTTTACATTTTAGCTTAAGCTGTTAATTTGTTATTTCAAACTTAAAAGTCTTCAACCCACTCTTCGAATTCGACGTTACCGAGACATTATATTTATCAATAAACTCCTAGGTCGTCACATATATTTTGACTCTTCGAGCTGGGACTCGTTACAAAATGTACAAAACAAACAAATAGATAAATAGTTGGTAGATAGATTGATATTTGAAATCGTAAGGTGGTGGTCAGAGTATACCAGTTGGAGAAATCAGAAAACTGATTTATAAGTTATTTTATTTATCAACACGAAGGTTTTTATGTTTAATTGTAAAAATTAAGACTCGATGCTTGGTGAACTCGTTTCGTGGACGCTGATATGAACCGTATCTATAATCGTAAACAAATAGATATTTGTAATGTCTGCGATCAATTTTTCAGAAAAATATACGAAACAAATAAATAGATATTTGAAACCGTAAGGTGGTCAGTTGTAGAAAAATTTGAATTTGCTTGTGTATTCGCACGCGTTTAAATAATCACGTGCGCAAGGAAAATGGATAGGATGTAAAGTCAACTGCGGGATGTTGCTTCATTAAAGAGTTAGATTACAAGCGGAGTGGTTGGCGAGTAACTGTTAGAGTAAAAACTTATAAAAATCGTAAATTTAAAAATTGTAAACTTGAATAAAGTTTCATGAAATGAAATCTGGTGGTAAACGAAAGCTAAGTTCTTCGGTATCTTCTGTAGAAGAAAAGGAAGGTGTGGGCAGTTGTAGTTGCTATGAGGACGTTAAAATTAAAAATTCATTGCAAACAAAGAATAAAACGTAAGATGTGGATACTTTAGTAGAATTATTGTTTGGTTTTTCAAGTGAATATCCACAACTAACTATCTAAGAATTAAGTAAACGAAGCACATTTGCTTGTTTGGAAGCTAAAGATAGAAACATTTCTGAAAACCACCGCCATAGTTCGCCCATTCTGCCTACCGATGATGAGATGAACTAGTTTGATATAACTGACCGCAGACCGATGTACATGCTACTACAAAACAGCTAATTAATTCAAAACGTTATGTATTAACTGGTACCGAGTGGGATGGTTGTGTTATTTCGCATCAAAAACATATCGAAGTTGGACTTTGTGTTTTACCACTTAGAGCCAATAGTGCGTTTTGACTATTGATATAAATCGATTATTGCAATTTCGCGCAACGAGTTACGGTTGCTCCTTAGCCATGAAACCTACATAGACGCCGTGTTAAACAAACAGTTTGCGATAATGGGAGGTCTTAACTGCGAAAATGTTTCCATTCAGGGCTACACGATTAACTTAGACGATAATACGTTTTTATTTGTAGGAGTGAATGGAATAAAAATCACTGAAGTACTTGATTGTGGCAATTCTGGCGTTAAACAATTGGAGCGAAGTTTACCGTTGAAGAATCCCAAGAATTGTTGTAATTGAAACCATTAATAAGATACGGACTTAAAGTGCTCGCGAAAGTGTAATTGCTTCCGTACATTCAAAGATATTTAATGAATCGTTTTGTTTCGCATTACTGGGCCGAGGTTGTCGCTTACAATGCCGGATCGAGCGAAATATTACCGCCTGTTAATAATTTAAGTGCTTTGAAGCACCAGTTTTTGCAATTCATCTGTGAATTTATCGAATACAGCGATCCTGCGCAGCAAAATGTAACGTTCTTAGAATTTGTCAGCTTTCACGAAGATTATTGCTTTAAAATTTTCAACGACAATATTTGTAATGATGTAGAAATTAGGTTTTAGAATGCAAGAATGTTTTAAAATGTAAAAAATGTAAAAATAAAATGATTTGTGTCTTATTACTATGTAGAAACCTTAAAATAAATAATATTAGTGTGTAGCGAAAGCAACCTTATGTTTGTGTGTGTATGTATGTATGCATTATATCAAATTGAAAAATAAACTTTTAAACATACGTCTTGCATCTTTAAAGATGAAAAATAAATCTTCGATGATTAATGTTTAAACTTTCGGAGGGCTCGTTTCGGAGGGCTCGTTTCGGAGAGTACGTGTGCATACGACCTTCGATGTGTTACGAGAGGTCGGCTCTCGCCGCAAAAGGCGTTGAGCTCACGCGTACGTACGTATAAAATCACGAGTCGCGGTGTTTGTATGCGAGAACAAAGAAAGAGTCAAGATGAAGGTTGTTTGCTTCAACGAGGCTCAAAATGAAATTTATAAGATGATTGCTTGGAATTTCGTGCTTAGAGAAATGAGAAATGGCTACTGTAGCGAACGATGGTCATAGACGGAATGCGATTTCACGTGTTAGAGAATACGTTTTGAATGCAACTTTACGACGAGCTCTTTGTTTAAAACTCGCGATTGTATCCTTATTTATGCACGTACTTGAAGGTGTCCGATTTCAAATCGTATAAATAAAGCAATTAATTAAAGTCGACGTCATAATGATTTTCAACGCGACACGAGAAAATTGTTAAAGTGTAGAAAAACTAAAAGCTGTGGCGGCGTGGTCAATACTTTAATTAACAAATTTTCCGTTGAATTACATGTTCGCGGATATAGCTATGGCGGACCTAGAACCTCGAAGCTAGATTAAAGAGAAAGACTTAGGTGTAAATTTACTCGATAAGGCGTGTAAAGATCATGAAATTGCGTACAGAGATGGCAACGATTTAAACGATCGTCACCGGAAAGATTGGTGCTACAAGAGAAAGCTTAGAATAAAGTGAAATCTAAAGAAGCTCATTTATGCGAAAAATATGCGGAACTATGAAAGTGAAACGTAAATTAGGCATGGGTGTGAGAAGTTGCGACAGACGACGCAGACAGGGTTAATGCAAGAAACGATGCCTCGCGGGCGAATAGTTAAATTTAAACCTAATCTCCTTAACAAGATAAGAGTTGCGATTAAAAGACGAGGTCTACGTAAAGGTAGAGGCGTTGGAAGTTTAATAAAAACGGCTCTGAATATCTCCCGAGCCGTAATTAAGGAGGCTGCGGAAGACAAAAGGTGCAGATACCGTTACCTAAAACGAGCGGAATCATACCGCTAATTCCGCTATTCGTAGGGTTTTTGGCGCTCGGAGCGTTAAGTGGTGGAGCTGCGGAGGGTGATAAAGCCGTCAACGATTCGAAGGATGCGAAAAATTTTCAAGAGGAAACCGGTAGACATAATAGAATGATGGAAGCTATGGCTATAGGAAAGCCGTACTCAGGCAGCGCTTTGTATCTGAGGCCTTATACACATTTAGAAAATTGGTAAAATTACCGCATCGAGACTTAACCGACATAGACTTGCGAAAATATGCCTCGAACGTGGCGTACTTTAGAGGTGCCTTCATGCACGACAATATACCTAAGAAACCGCGCGTAAACGAGTCTGAGATTGTAAATTTTGAGGCTAAAGACAACGCGGGTAGCCACTGGGTTTGTTATGTTAAATGAGGACTTAAAGTTCTTTACTATGAGAGTTCTGGAAATCTAAATCCGCCTAGGGAATTTATGAAGTACCTCACGCGTTGTGACGTCTACTACAATTACAAAAGACGTGCAGTCATCTTTTTCTTAACTTTTTATATAATAACGTGAACATTGACGCTAAATTGTAAGAAAGGCTCAAGCCGGCTTGGAGAAAATGTCAATTACGTTTAGCTTCGAAGCGTGGCCAGTTATGATGTACGAGTATATCCGCCGGTCCAATTGGATCCGCAATGAAAATATGTTTTGGCGCTGATTAGCTTCTGCGGATGTAATTCAATTCGTAGCATCACCAAAGAAAGCGATTCCGGGCACTATATGCATCCTAAATGGCCGGCTGTTAGAAAAATCGAAACGATTAACATTAAGCACGGACCTTATGAAATTACCGAAATAAACGATTACTTACAAAAAGAATTAATCAAACGATATCTTACTTTACCGAGTGAAGTCGATAAAGGTAACGACAACAGTAGCAACAGCAGCATTAACAAAGATTATAATAAAGCCATTTTTTAGTTGTTGCCGAATAGAAGCACGCTACAATGCGTTATAGGAAGTAAATTTATCATTGATTTCACGAAGCCCGGAAGTATAGGGCCAATGTTGGGTTTTAGTTCCAAGATTCTCAAAGCTAACCTGAAGCATTATTCCGATTTGGACGTGCAAATTGTAAAGCATACGAACATTTACTCGGATTGCAACATACAGAAACGGAAAACGAGTGGAGGGATCTGTATGAGGCTAACATTTCCGTTCATCCGGAGTTTAAATTAAACAAGGTGCCCCGATATTTACAATTGTTTACATATTACATTGCTTTTGAAAATATAATATTTCTGTTCAATACTTTCGTATAATATTTACAGTTTTGTTAGTACCTAATTAACTTAACCTAATGATTAGTAGTATTTGAATTCATTGTCTTTTAATGGCCTTAATTCATACTATATACGTTTGTCACTTGCGTTTTCGTGAGGTTGTTGTGTGGGTAGTTTAAATAACAACAGCCAAGTCTCACATGTGTTTGCACTGGTGTTTGTTGTGATTTGTGTTTAATGTCTGTACATGTGTTGTGTGAGTTTGTGTTTAATTTTAAATGGGAATTGATTGTATGTTTTGGTGCCTATGTGTTTGGTCAGTGTAAAGTTTTTAGTTTGTGTCGTGTAGAGATTTTCTGTTAGTTTTCTAACAAATTCTTTTATTGCTGGTAATTTTGCTTTCTTGTGTACTTTAATGGTTAGTGTATTTCTTGGTAAATTGAAAATTTTTTTAAGGGCTTTGTTTTGTATAGTTTGAAGTTTTTTAAAATTTGTTTCATGTGTGTTGCTCCATGTTGGGGCAGCGTACATCATTATTGGTCTTATAGCTGTGATGTAAAGCAGTCTTTTATTTGTTTCGTTTAGTTGGCTAGTCCTGGTTATGAGTGGTTGTATTGTTTTGAGTGTTCCATTTGTTTTGTTTACTGTGTTGCTTATGTGTTTGTTGAAGTTTAGTTTTTGGTCTAATGTTATTCCTAGGAATTTTATGTGTTTTTGTGGGGTGATTTGTGCTGTGTCTACTATGATTGGATTTGTGTTTTTTTTTCGTGTAAGGTGTTTAAGTTCTGCTTTGTTTGTGTTTAGTTTTATTTTCCATTTATTGTAATATGGTATGAGGTCATTTACGTGTTTCTGTATGTATGTGTTTGCTTAATTAGGGTTCCATGATTCTGAAATTATAGCAGTGTCGTTTGCAAATATTGCTAATTTTGTTTTGGATGTTTCTGGGATGTCGTTGATGTATAAACAAAATAATGTAGGAGAGAGGATGCCCCCTTGTGGCACTCCTACCTGAATTTTGTATTTTTCGGATGTTTGGATTTTATATTTTACTTGAGCGGTTCTGTTTATTATGTAGTATTGGATAATTTTAGTCAAGTGTATTGGTATTTGGTATCTAGGAAGTTTGCATATTAGTGCATTATGCCATACTGCATCGAAGGCTTTCTCAATATCTAGGGCTAGTAATGCTGTTATTTTATTCTACTTATAGTTTTCCGTAACTTTTTGTGTCAGTCTTGTCAGTTGCATGGTGGTACTATGTTTGTGCCTAAATCCGAATTGTTCCGGGATGATTTTTTCTAGGATTTTGGATAGGGTGTTAAGTAGGCTTATGGGTAGGAAGTTTTGAGGGAATTTGTGATCTTGATTGGGTTTAGGGATAGGAATTGTTACAGCATTTTTCCAGCTGGATGGAAAGTAATTTTGGGAGAGGAAGGCAGTAAGGATTTTTTATATGTGTTTTTGGGTTTTGAGGGGAAGGTTTTTTAGTTGTCTGTTCGTAATGTTGTCCTCACTCGGCGCTTTGTCTAGCGGAGTGTTTTTAATTATTCGTCTAATTTCTTGTATGGTTGGCAAGTCTGTTTCGTGAATGTGGTCTGCTTGTTTGTGTAGTTCGTGGATTAATTTTTTGAGTTTTTGTGTCGTGTTTTCGTCTGATAAGTTTTCTGTTATTTTGTGTCTTAGTTCGAAAGTATTTGCAATGGCTTTGGCCTTTTCTTTATTTGAGTATACTAGTCCTTGGTTACCGTGTATTCGTGTCTGGTATGTGGAGTGTTGATGTTTGTTTTTCATTGTTTTAAGTATTGTCCACATTTTTTTGTTGTTTTTTATGTTTATGTTTGTTAGTGCTTTGTTCCACGCTTCTTTCTTTATTTGGTGTAGTTCGTTTTTTATTTCTTGATTAAGTGTTTGTATTTGTTGGTATGTTTGATTGTTTCTGTTTCTCTGATTTTGTGCTCTTTTGTGGTTTCTTAGTTTGATTTTTTGTTTAATTTTAGGTGGAATTTTGAAGTAATTATGGTTGTTTGTGGTGATTTGTGTTGCGTGTTGGAATGCGTTGTTTATGTTTTCTGTTAGTGGTTTTATTTCGTCGTTTTTTTGTTTGTTGTCTGTTAGCTGTCTTTGGGTGATTGGAGGGGATTGTTGCAGGAATTTTTGGAATTTTTCCCAGTTTGTTTTGTGTTGTTTCCTTGTTGTGTTTGTTTTGGGGTTTTTTGTTGTGAATATTGTTATTTCTATGGTATTATGGTCTGAAGATAATTGATTTATTGAAAATGCACGTGTGGTGTTCGTGTTTTTGATGAGTGCGAAGTCTATTGTGGATGAAATTTGTTGGTTTGTGTGAAAATGTGCTGGTGCGTTTGTTGGATGGTTGTGTGTTATGTTGGTGGAGTGAATGTATTTTTTTAGTGTTCTGCCTGGTGTGGTGTTGTTGTATCAGTTCTTGTCTCTGTGTCTTGAAGTCTCCTATTGTTATTGTTTGCCTTGTTTTGTTTACTAATAGATTTAATTCCTGTGTGTCTAGGTCTTAATTAAGGTATCTGTAGTAGTTTGTTATAGCTATTTTGTCTGCATATATTGTTTGTATTTCTGCGTCTTTTAGATCGTTGGGTTGTAGCGTTGCTTCTATTTCGTTTTTAATGTATGTCGCTAGTCCGTGTCTTTGATTTGTGAAGTAGGCTGTGTATCCTTGAATTTTGGGTTCTTGTTCGTCTAGGTTTGTTTCCTGTAAGAATATTATGTCGTATTTTGTGTATTGTAAGAGTTCTGTTAGTTCGTCGAGTTTATATGTTAGTCCGTTCGCGTTCCACGATAACATTTTAATTGCATAAGGATGCTTATAAATCATATTTCTCAGCTACATCCTGTATTATAAAAATTCTCTTGATGGGGTCTTTTGTGTTTCTAAGTCTATCTTTTAGTTCCCTAACCATTTCAATTAGGTTTGCTAAATTACGTATCTCGTTAAGTTCTTTAATTTCGTTTAGAAGTGTGTGAATTTCTGTTTGTGATATGTTTTGTTCGTTTTGTGTTTGATTATTTGTTGTGTTTTTTGTTGCTTGCGCGTATGATTTATTTTGTGTTTCTCTGCTTGAATGTGGCTGTTCTTGTGTATTTATGTTTGTTTGTTGTTGCTATTATTTGTGTTATTTGTTTTGCCCGTGAGACCTACCTTTATTCTGTTGTGCTGCTAGGTGGGCCTGGTAGACTTTGCATTGGTTTTAGTTGGCGGTGTGGGCCTCCTTGTAGTTGACGCATTGGGTTACAGATGTTGACGACTTCTGGATCGTGCAATTCTTGGTAGGATGGTTTCCGATGCATTTGACGCAGCGGGGCTCCATGTTGCAGTTGGTGGCACCATGCACGAACTTTGGCATCGAAAACATTATGTCATTTTGGAACGTTTAACATATTTTTGCCACGTGATTTTTATGTGATCCAACGTTGTTATTTTTGCAGTTGAGGGAAAGTCACTTCCGACGAAGTTTTAATTTAAAATGAGCTGCAGGGCTGCCCTTTGTTATTTTTGAGTTGGTAGCAGTTTACGGCGTTGATTTTTGTTGTTTTAGTTACCTAATGATATCTTCGGGTTCCAGGAATGGCGCTGCCTTTAACACAAAGTTCTTTAGTTTTTCGTCCTTAGTTGAATGCTAGTAATATTGGAAGTAGTAGGAGATGGGGGGTTCTGGATCCACAATTGGGTCAAGGTCATCAACCCATTGACCTTGACCCAATTGTGGATCCAGAACCCCCCTTCTCTG
>JAHWXV010679894.1:0-19753 GCA_024586415.1 Phrixothrix hirtus
CCCCCCCCCCCCCTTCCGAAGAAAAATGTTTCCAATAGTCAGTCGAAGCTAGAGACTAGTATAGTTAACAACTCTTCGTTTGTTTGTGTAATTGGGTACACGCGTACTTAGAAGGACCGTGTCGAGGTTTAATTTAAATTTCAAAATAGAAAAGTTACCCAATTTTAAGTTCTGTAAGTTGCCGAATTTGTGAGAAATTCGACATCTTGACGCCTAAAGGCGGATTGTAATTGGATCAATTATCATCCTTCCACGTTCGTTTCCTATAGAATGGTTTAGGATTGAATTGTGCCGTACAAGCAAAGTACGATATTTTCTAAAACCAGAGGCGGTACTGTTCCTTATTTCTTTTGGAAGCTTCAGGCTCATCAGACCACAAGTAAGTGACGTTCCTACTTTACATTCACTATCGAGTAATCGTCAAACCTTTCTTCTACAACAACCTCATTTATAAACTCCGCTGAACTAGTATTTCGGTCAAGTTAAAAATAGATATTTGAGATAATTTTCTAAATATTACATCGAATTTCTAATAAGTTCAATTATTTAGTTTAGCAAAGACCGCAATTTATAGACTGAGTTTTTCTTTCAATTTATTGTAAATATAAACATTAAAAACCCAGGAGCTCCGATTTTAGTTATAGTTAAAAACATGGCTTGAATTACCGTTACATATACCTATGTTTAAATTTACTGATTTGCGTTTACTGAATTGTACTTTTCATATTATAAGTTATTCATTATAGTGAGGGCGAATTCAGATCTTATTATTTCATAGCTTATAAGAACCTTAGAATAAGTAACCATTGTTTCTTTTAGAAAATTACTAGAAATAAGTTAAGGTAAACATCCTACTTGTGAGTCTCAATTGACATGACTGAAGTATATACCCACTGGCGTACATTCATGATTTGCATAGTAAGTATCCTGCTGCTTTCCAGTAATACGGTTGCAAAATGGAGTCTTCGTTCTTTATTTCTCCTTTTTAAATCCTAACGTCTCGAAACGAAGTGGCATCCTCAAATACGACTTTCTCCTTGTGTTACTGCCAGAACAACTTTCTTGGACGCGGGAATTACAGTTAGTTTAATAGCTAGCTTCGATCTCCCTATTTTCACTGTCTACCGACGCAACACCGAAACTTCAGAAAATAACTCTATCTGTGCTCTTTCAGGTCTCAAAACGTCTTTGTCCCGTTGTAAACATTAAATAGCACTTTTTGCGCGATATGGAGGCATTAGTTGTTACCTGAATGATTAAAAATGCATGTGGTGTGCTTGTTTCATTTTATTTTGCTTGTCGTGCGGAATTAAGCAAAGTCAAAGTTATAGTTTCAATTAGTGTAGAAAATAACGGATGCTCATTTTATGTAGGTATTAACTATTTATTTAAAACGCACCTTTTAATCAAACTAATTGATTTGTTTAGTTATTAGTAAATAAAGTTAGAGTCCCAAAAGTTAACATATTTGATTTGATTAGAAAATCATTTTCAAATTAGCATTCAAACACGCCTATTGCCGTACGGTAACGCCAGGATCTTCCCCTAATCTAATGAAATTTGAAATTCGAGAGCAGTATTTTAAAACATGGAATATAATAATTTGTGCTACTAGTTTTCAACCTTTCAAATATACAGTTATATTTACTATAACTCCAAAATTGAAAAATTCTTATGAATCAAATTTACTGTAATTGAACATCTCGTATTAAAAATATTTTATTGTGCCTAGATGCTACATCTTATGTATACTCATTTACAATGTTAATTATCAAATTGGATCTATGAATTGAAAGCCGTAGTAAACGTTAATTTCCCAAATCATCAGAAAGTTTAATTTCCTTTTCAATCACATCAGTGGTAGAATAATTCATCCAGTTACTGTAATAGGCTGTAATACCACTTATCTGTTTAACTATTAACGATATAAATCAATATTCGGTGTTCTGTATCTATATAACAAGTTTTATTTGAAATACCAGGTTTGTGATAAATTTAAGTCATTTTAATTTTAGATCATTTCACTGCATTTTGAAGATGCATTATCTATTTCACGTTTAAATCATCGTCTTAATATTTTCATTTTTTTAACTACATTGTATCAGATCCTTAATCAAATCTTATCACCATTCATCTATGTACGCCACCTCAAAAAAATAAAGGAAAATCTAATATGTGGCACTAAAATAAACACCCCGTGTTTAAGTAACACATTCGGCAGTTTAATGTGACCTCGTTACAAGGTTATGATTCTACCAAGTTATTTTATGGTCTACCGTTTACATATAGTATTTTACATTTGTCAATGAAATGATGCCAAACTTTACTAGTACGTAGTTATTAACGTAAACGTAATTGAGAATAAAGACTACGTTAAAAAATACCTGAATATTAATTATAGGTGGCATATTTAAGTAAACCTTCCATTATGTGCTTCAAACAGATTTGTGGTGTGATGACAAGGGAATTAGATTCCTATTTTGAGGACCTACCATCGAATTCCGTTAGGTTCTAAGCTTGTTTTAAAATGCGTCTTCAGTAATTTGAATTACTTGCATTACTACTAGAAAATCTGTTAGAATATATTTATATTTGCTTTCTTATTTATTATATACAGCAGTTTATTGGGATAGTTTTAGAAGTAGGTAGAGCAGTACTGTTAAAGCGTATTCAATTCGTTCCGAAACATTGATGGCAACATCATTATTTAAGCATATAAATTATACGCTTTACGGTTATTCGTATACCCACTTTTTCAAAATAACTTTGTTGTGAAAACGCAAAATACTCCAAAAACCTATTTTATGAGGAAATACAGCATAAATCCTAAAAGCACATCATAAAGAAATTTAAATGCATTTTGGCATATCAAATTATCTCAAAGAACTAGAAAATGCATAAATAGAAAAATATTTGGACGTGATCATATTTTATTACTTCATAAATAGTAAAATATAGATAATGTAAGTTCATATCTAATATTTACTAAAATATTTTTGAATAAATTTAAAATCAGTTTAAAACTACACATTGTACTTCTGAATAGCCTTATTCTGTACGTGACCAAATTATTTGTAAGGTCGAGTGCTATCGTGAAATTGGTATAACAGTGAAATGTGTTCTTTAAAGCTACGGAGTGTAATTAAAAAGCATGAACAAACTAGCACTATTGAAAATAAGCAATGTTTTAGTCGTTTCAAAATTTTAATTATGAAATAGTAACGACAAACTCTAAAACAAGTGGAGAAAATTCCTATTATCTATTTGGGCATCGAAACGAGGCCATTATGAAACATAATTGGGTTCATAAGGGCCTTCTATTAACACGGAATGCATTAATTCCAAAAGTTGATAATATTAACCTTATTTAAGGTCAAAATTAAATAGAAAGTTAGCAAACCTTTCATATTTAAATGTCAAAGCTTCAGTGATACTCACGACCACAATATTTCCTACATTAATTTTGTTAACAAAATGCGCACCGAACTTCTTCTAGCCATGATATTGAACGAAAGGGCAGGAGCAGTACGAATTTTAAGAACACATAGTACTCAATATTTATACAGGATTACTGTAAGTACAGCACAGGCAGATAGAAGTATAGAAATAAGAGCCTCTCTATAAAAAACACTGTAACCATATTACCCGGGAAAGCACCTGGCGAGCAATGAATACGTTACAAAACACCAGATCTTCAAGAATCATTTAAATATAAGGTAAATATCAAAATAACAAAAGAAATGGAAGAAATAATATAAAATAGCATGTTTAATTATGGGGTACCGGTCACCCAAGTGTTATTACGTGCGAATATTTCGTTCTTTTGAAAAATTATGGAAGGTACGAAAATTGATCATCAGCTAAGTTTAGAAAACAATGCGTTAGAATAAGTGAAAATTCTTCAGAACTTCAATTGCATATGAAAGTTCAGAAAAATATCACGTGCCGCAAAAAACTCCAGTACTATGGGGGTTAAACTTATTCTACCAGTGAATGCATAGGGCGTAAATGCTGGATGCTAAAAGGTAATTTTGCAACCAATCTCCGATTACAAACAGCACAACTTTCCTGAAGAGTGTATGAATTTATATTATTAAAGTCGAAAATACGATATGAAAAACGTAACAAAAACACAACAAAAGTGAACCGTAAGAACGGGAAGAAAAATTTAGAATTGAAATGACAAAAATAGAAGATTAGGAACGGCGATATTGCGCAATAGAATTATTGAGAATTATTATAAATAGCAAAACTCACGTTTAGCATTTATATTGTCATGTCGTCTTAAACTATAGGTATACAGTAATCATCTCAACAAATTCAAAATACGGAAATATTAGAAAATCAAAGAATGCCCAAAAACGATTTATTTTAGCTGTTAGGAAAGCTGATACCATTTGAAATAGAAAAAGTTTCTATACCTACAGGCTCCAAAACGTATAGGACAGTCCATTTAAGATAAATAAGTTATCGAACTTTGAATTTTGTAATACAGGGAGTTTGAAAAGGAATTCCCTGGCTTTAATGTGCCCTAGAATTTATACAAAGTGACATACACTATTCTAGTTTGTGCTGTTTGATTCCCCAACTGTCCACGTTTTGCTCCTGTAAATGCGAGAATTCCATTTCTGTAGTTGGCAGGCCTGCTTGATCTTGAGAATAATGGCGCCAGTGCTCAGTTCAGTTCAGACCTTCAGCGCAGTGCAATGGCTACTCCGCAACCGAAGTTGCAGTGTGTTATTTGGCTTGTGCAAACTAAGTATGTTATAATAGTGCAACGTAATTTTAGGTCGTTGGTATGGCTATAAAACACCTACAGCAAAAATTATCCATAATTGGTTAAAGTCTTTCAAGGAAACCGGTAGTGTTTTAAAAGCGAAATCGCCAGGTAGACTAAGAACTTCTGAAGCTACTGTTGAACAGCTCGGTGTCTCGTATGTTCGGAGCCCTAACAATGCATTTTCCAGACGTAGTCTGCAATTATGGGTGCCTAAAAGTACTTTTTATGGTATGGTACGTAAAAGACTTCATTTGCGCGCCTACAAATTGCAACTGTTGCATGAAATAAAACCTACTGACAAAATCAAAAGGTTTGAGTTTGCTACATAGAATTGATGAAAATAATTGTTTTAAAAATGCTCTCTTTTCTGCTGAGGTTATATTTCATGCGAGTGGAACAGTTAACCATTATAACTGCAGAATTTGGAGAAGAGAACAACCACATTAAGTTATTCAGCAGCAACGTGACTCTCCTAAGGTTAGTGTTTGGTGCTGTTTGATGGAAGATCGAGTGATTGGTCCTTTCATTTTTGTAGAAAGAACAATATACCGAGACGTATACTGTGGTATGCTGACAGAGTATGTCTTTCCCCAAGTGAAAGATATTGAGTTGGAAAAAGGGCATGCGTTTATCCGACAAGATGGCGCCCCACCTCATTACAGTAGTCGTATGCGCGCGGATCTTGACATACGCTTTTTGTGAAGGTGGATGAGTAGGTCTGGCCCAATCCCTTGGCCACTACGAAGCACGAACTTATCCCTACTTAACTTTTTCGTTTGAGGCCACATAAAAAATTTTGTGTACGGTGATAAGATCCGTTACATCAACAATTTAGGGGAAAAAATCGTCGCGGAGGTTGAGAAAATTACACTTGCTATGTTGGTGAATACAAGGCGAGACGTGGAGTATCGTCTCTACGTATGTAGAGCAATAAATGGATCCCACGTTGAAGTTTTCTAAGATTAAAGAAAAGTTGAAGGTGATCTCTTTCGTTGTATGTGCCCGTTTATGTAGTTTTCAATTAATTTCACCATTAAATTTATACATAAAACTAGGGAGTTCTTTTTCAAACACCCTGTATTTAAAATATAATTATGAATTAGTGTTAAAAAGTCGCACTTTTTAGCAATATTTGACATATGACACTTTCTGATATCTACAAATCTATTCAGATCATACAAATACGAATTAGTTACAAAAATATAGTATAATTGTTTGTATTTCACTACAATTATCAAATTATTCAAAAACTTCAAAATTAGTGAAAACAGCTAGGTGTAGATATTTACAAGTATTATAGCCATTTATATCGATTAACACGCAAAATCTAAAAATCAAATGAAATACGGGATGTACCATTTGAGAAGATACCATTGTTATGAACCACGCTTTTATGGGACAAGCAAATCTAGATTGAAATAGTTTTATAAGAAACAGTTATAGTTTTGTTAGATTTTTTTCTAAAGTTAATGGTTTAACCGGTATCTTCCGCCCAGGACCTAGTGGAATACCCTATATATCCAGCATGTGACTGAATTCTATTGTCAAATGAAAAACTTTCTAGTTATTAGTTTTTGGATGAAAAGTTATTCTTTCAAATGTTATTCATGGGTTAGGTTTATTCTGTGTTGATTTTAAATTATACGTTTTCGTGGAATCGCAGATCTAATTTTCAATAATTGTAATAAATACGTTTACTGCTTTTTTGACTTTTTCACAATTATAAACGTTGGCCAGGTAATCCTTTCAATTTTATTAATTAGCACGTTTAAGTTTATCTTGACCATTTCATTTGTTCCATCCACCTATCTTTTATTAAGCGTTTCTAGCTTTAAGATTACGACTATTGGAAAGTACTTAGTAACCTGTGTTTTGATAATAAATGACTTAAAAGCTATTGCATTCATACAGTTTAAGAAAATGTGATTTATATATGATCCTAAATTGTTTTGAAATATTTTTATTAATAGCCGAATTAAATAAATTTTCGTTCATTATATTGAGATAATATTGACAATAATCGCTTATTGAGTTAAAACCAATGTATACCTGCTACAAAAAGTGAAAATTATTGCTAACGTGTGTATTTAAGTAGTCCTCAAATATAATATTAAATTCATGTGAATTTGTGGAGGAAAGCCTCCATATAGTTGTTACTGCTATTTTACTTGTGTATACCGTCATTGAAGTTATAATTTATTTTTATTTTATACAAATTATCTATTTATAAATTACAAGAGTTCGCATTTCTAGTATACATAACAATTTATCGTTTTGATTTATCTTTTCCTGATTACATATCAAATCATAACCTCTAATATTAGAACTCTCTGTAATATATAGTTTCTAGGTTTCCGTGAAAATCATGCAATGAAAATTAAATCCGAGTTACTTTAGCAAGATTAACATCCCGCTTATGTCTTTATTTAAACTGTGTCCGGATATGATGCGTCAAGACTTCTGAAAGTGATTCCTCACAAGAAATGAGAGCCACAAGGTCCTATATCATTTTTTTTCGAAAACTCAATGTTAACGGAGACAGTGTGTCAAAGAAAAAAAATTATTTTAGGTTTCCTTAAATAACTTTTTTATCAGTAATTTGATTTATTTCGTATTTTCCACATGTATTACTAGTGCTCTTGTAGCTTTACGTCCCAAATATGATCTTCCTGTTTTGTTAAAAGACGTTCCTCTTGAAATGCGACATGAAATTTGGTTGCTATGTGATGATACATCGCCTCATTACAGTTTAGCGAGAGAGAGTATCTTAATGGCATTTTCCCTGAGAGGTCGGTAGGGCTCGTAGAATTCATACAGTGGGCTGCCAGATCGCCCGACTTGAACGCGATCGACTTTTTCCTTTGAGGCTATATTAAATCATTGATATATAGAACTCCTGTGAATAACGTGTAAGAGCTAAGGCAACGAATTACTGACAGTTTCGCAATACTAAAAACAAAGGAGGGCATATTTTTCAAAGTTCGTCGCAACTTTCTGATAAGAATAAATTTGTGTGTGGAAATGGAAGGTCAACATTTCGAGAACTTACTGTAAGAACATCGAGTAAGTGTAACATGACACGTTGTGTACTTTGTAGTCGCTAGCAAAAATATTAATAATGTAGTTAGTAAATAAATTTTGTATTGATGAGTTGAGACTGTGAAAATAGTTTAAAACAGCATTTATGCATGAAAATGTTTAAAGTCGTTTTTCTCAGAAACGGTTCATTTTATCGTATCGGAACAAGGTTAACGTCAGGTTAGGCCCTTTTGCACAGGTATATTTGCATCATGTTTGGCACGTAAATCTACAAGTACACTAGTAATACATGTGAAAAATACGAAAGAAATTAAACTACTAATAAAAAATTTATTCAAGGAAACCTAAAAAAAATGTTTCTTTGACACACTGTGTTAATGTTAATATTGAGTTTTAGAAAAAATGCTATAGTACCTTGTAACCCTCATTACTTGTGCAAAATCACTTGCAGAAGTCTTGACGCATCATTTCCGAACACCCTGTACATATTACAATGAAACATTGAAAAGGTTCAAGTTAATTCACCTGTTCCACCTTTTTTTTATTCTTTCTCGTTACTTATTTCCAATATTTCAACGTTATCAATAACAAAATCGCTTATGTATTGATCCATTTTAGATCTTAATTATAAGTAATTAATTTAATTTACATTTTAAAAATGATAAAAAGTAAATCAGTATTTTTTGGGAACCAATTACAGTTATGTAAAGTTTCTTCGGACATTGGTAAACTTAATTTTTTAATATCAAGGATATTGTAATAATGAATTAAAAGAAAGCAAACATGAATTGAGCAAACTTAAAATTGCAATATTTAATGATAATATCTAAAGAACTTTCTATAACAGTTTATATCAATATTCTTTTTATTTTAGTGCGTGTTTACTATCTTTGCATCGATGTCTTCATAATCTATTTTGGTCACTTTACTGATTAATTATGAAATGTCATTCCCAAAAATAACTTAAACCTTCTTATTGTTTATATTTGCAAAAATTTTACCGTCATTTATCGATATATTTCTATAACTATATTTTTCTTTAGCAGTTTCCAAAAGTTCAACTCAAGTTGGTATTGGTCCTCTTTTATCGTTAGCCCACTTCTAGTCGTTTATTTCTATTATTAAATAGTTGTACATGATATTTATACTATACACGTTTTATTATCACTGCTCTTGGTGTGTTTTTATCGTTGCCTGCGCGATGTATGGTAACAATACCTTCTCTACTGGTTATCATATCTAATTGCTTTAAAAATTTGTATTACATTTCCTGCTAAAATTTTATTGCCTGCATACTTGTTTTCTTTTAATCCAAGTCCCAATAAAGTATTTCTTCTCATGTATTGCCCTGATTAATCTTTTATCATTGTTTTCTAATTTTCTTACTTCATTCCTGAGACTTTTAACTTCTTTTTATTGTTCTTTGAATGCCTTACTTATTTGTTCGATTACAGTTTTAAATACTATATCAAACATTTACTTCACCAATCTTTTTTCGGCTAGAATCTTATTAATAGTCTTGTTAATAATTTTATCGGTGTCCTCAGTTGTTTCTTATAGGTAGCATTGTGTATAACATAATCACTCTATTAAGTATAATAATATTAGTAATGTAAGGCTTTATAAAGATTTGAATGAATTTAATCAAAATGTGTCTATTCAGTTAGACCTTACATTGAAATATCATGATTGCTTTACTTTTTAACTATCTATTGAAATTACGCCATCACATTTTAACTGATTAAGGTTTTATCCTTTATAGGCATATTGATTATCTAAACAATTAGATAATTCCAAAAATTATTGTCAAATACTTTAATAAATTTTAAAAATTTTCTTATTTACGATATTTCTAACGTAAGTTGTAATTCTATAAAATGTTCTGTTGAGGCCTTTTTAAATAGAAACAGGTCCC
This sequence comes from Phrixothrix hirtus, assembly GCA_024586415.1. NCBI lineage: Eukaryota > Metazoa > Arthropoda > Insecta > Coleoptera > Phengodidae > Phrixothrix > Phrixothrix hirtus. Next base: position 9,735 of record JAHWXV010679894.1, read on the forward strand.
AAGTGTTCCCTTCCTAATTTTGATAAATTGTAGATATGTTGTATATGTTACAATCTAATAAATCGATATTGGGGTATACCCGTTTATAGACTATTTTAAGGGGTTAAACTTGCCTCAAAGGTTGGGCTTATGTTAGCCCATATTGGCAGATTCACATAGAAGCAGTAATCTGTTATTAATGGAGGAAACCTTAAAATGTTCGCCTTCAAGCTATGCGAAAAGCTAATTTCTTTTTAGAAATGTTATACGGCTATATAAACAAAATTTCAGTAAACTTTATTACAGATAGTCAAAACTGGAATAAAAGCTATAGTAATATCTTGGACATAATATATACATTCTACATGAGATTGGACAAATAAATAGTTTTACAATATATATTTTTATCATTTTGACATATACACTTTTGATTACCAAATAAACCGTATATCCAAAAATCTGGTGTGTGACAACACACGACCCTCTCTTGCGTACATAGATATACAAATATATAAATGTCCACAATGATTAAAATATTATTTACGTTTATTTTGGGAACGATAATTGTAGCGGTCGCCCATGCAAGTTACTGGACACGAAAAACCCTGCTTAACTCTGGAGATTTTTTTTGATAACTCGCTTCATCGCGTTTTTTCAGGAGAACCTTTAGGTTCATGTAAAATAATGACAAAAATATATGAACCGTGTCAAGTTTCAAAAAATGTTTTCTTGCTCTTTTCGAGAAAATCGCAAAAAAACTAAAAGACCGCAAGAATAAAGTTACACATCCTCTCATTCGATTTTAACTAAATTCTTTCCGTTTCATGTACAGAAGATAGAATTCTTAAACATAGGTTTTGGTTTTCATATGAATATTTGTTTTTGAGATAAATAGTTCACAATTAATACTCCAAGTACTTCCAGTTACTCGATTACTAAAAATTTATTATAGAAACACCTTAGTTAATATAAAACTAAATTAAGCAGCTAAGAAGTATACAAGTTTTAAGAACATCGCTAAAACCGATTTCAAGAAAATTGCGAAAATGGGGAATTCGGAAAATAACTAAAAATGACAGAAATAGAGCAGTATTTCCGGTTATGCAATTTTAACAAAATTTGTAATTATGCAGATAAAGGCGATTATAACCACAAATATGAATTTTGATTCAGTTAGGGGTTTGAGTTTCATATTTATTTTATTCAGAGTTAACGGTGAAAATACTTTCGGTAGTTCTAGTTACAGAAAATTTTCAGAGAAAACGGCTAGATTAAATGAAAGAGAATTCAATTTCTAAGAAATGCAATACATTTGAGAAAACCGCGAAAAACTATAAAATGATAAGTGTAAAGTGGCACTTCTAGTTATCTGATTTTAGTGAAATTATTGCAGTCCCTTACAAGGATAATTACAAACTTAAATATAAAATTTTGTTCATCTACGACCTCTCGTTTTTGAAATATCCTGTTCACACACACATACACACACACACACACACACACACACACACACACACACACATACACACACATACACATACTCGCGCGCGCGCACGCGCGCACGCATGCATGCACATTCGCACGCACGCAAGTAAGGTAAGAGAAACTAAAAATATTTTAACATTAGCTGTATAAGATTATAACCATACTTTATTCTTACCTAACCTGTCAAGATGACGTTGGAAGTATTTATTAGTCCTTTTGTATTTAAGAAAAATATACAACTGAAGCAAAATTTAGAAATAAGATAAAATAATGAATATAATATACATACTAATCTATTGTGATTTTCCAAAATCAACATTATTTTATTTTATTACAACATGTAAGTAACAATAAATAATTTTGAATTGAAAATATTTTAATTAGAAAATATTTTGCGCTTATCATATTTTATGATTAAACAAATGTATTTGCGAAACGTGAAAAAACTATAATATTTTCGATACTTTTGATTAAATATAAGTTTATAGTAATAAACTTATCTACATGTCTTAGGGCCGGTGCTTTCATTTCCCGTTAAATTTAATCAGCAGTTATTTGCCTTGGTTACTATTGTGCTGACAATTGTTGTTATGGATATTAACTGATGATTACATTTAAGCGGAGTTGAAAGTACTGGCCCTTAATCTACTAAATAGCTCTAAATGATATAATAGTGTTTAATTTCTACTAATTGACCTACAACCGCAAAACCAACTCAATCAAAAATAACTGTAAGAACTTTATCTCCCAATTCAGCACTTGCAGTTACATTTAGCCTTTGTACTTTTTGTTTGCTTAAATTTGCAGCTGCCCTATTGAGAAGGAATAGTATACAGTCTAGAAGAATATGTTGATTTTACAATTCGCAGTTTATGCTCCTATATTCGAGCATTTCTATGTGGCTGCTTTTGAATTATTTCCAGAATAGGTATTGTAACAGATCCATTTCCGCAACACCCTTGAAACTCAATTTCAAGTTTCAACGAAGTGCATCTGTTTGTCCTCCATTTGTGCCTATTTGTGCATCAAAGGACTTCGTTTGTGCTCATTTAGTTCTACAGGTATTTCAGAAAATGTTGAGGGTTGCTGTGGAAACGACAACATTCTCCCAGATTTGAATTTAAAAATAAAGTACCATATATCCATTTGTGCTGCGTTTGTGCCCATTCAGTTCTGAAGATATTTCAAAACATTATGCGAGATGGTATGGAAACGATAGCACCCTCAATTTGAAGTTACAGATAAAATATCATGAATCCGTTAGTGCTTCGTTTGTGATCGTTTTTGCTGCAAACCGTTTCATTTGTGCTCATTTGGCTTTGAAGGTGTTTGAAAATATTATACGGCCATTGCGGAAATTACAACACCTTGTTCAAAACCTCTTAATTCAATTAATTTAAAATAAAAGCAATTTAAAATTAAAATATTTGTAACAAAAAAAAATAACTAAGATATAAAATCACGATTTCACTTATATTTTCCGGATAAATTTGTAAATAAGTTTGTTTTAGAATAAGTAACCCTATTCATAGCAAGATATAATAGTTATATAAGATCCACAAATAATATAAGTAAACCTTGACACTTCCTGTGTGGAACAAAGGGATGACGTTTCTAAAAAGTGAAACTTTACTGGGATTGACAGAAATAACCAAAAATAACAGAAATTATAAGACAAAAATTCAAAGCACATAAAGGTCATTGGCTTACTTGAAAGAGAGTAGTAGAAATCACTACTACGTGTAAAGTTAGTAAAAAGGACTGCGGGGGATCCGTTCCTGAAAATTAGTCAAATGCTTCATTACTGCAAGTTATGCTAAGTGACCAAAGTGCAAAGTATTTAGTGTTCCAGCAACTCTGATTCAATAACTCCAAATGTAGTCCTTGACTATAGGATGCATTCCAATAACAAAGATAGTAATAAATACTTGTTACGAGTTATCGCGGAAAAATTCGTGGTTTTCAAGTTCACTAATTGAATAATGATCGTTAAAGATACAAACTTAATAAGTAATCATCTGAAAAAGATTTAATTCCAAATTTGAATTTCAAAAATTGGTTGCTATCAAATAATCAAGAATTGGAAGAGACACTTAAATAATCAAAGTCTTGGAAGAAATGGAATCTATGGACAAGATAAATTTTAAAACCTTTAAAGTCTCTTCTAGCTACATATAATTTTAAAGTTATTAGTTTAGTAATTGCATGTATCAACTTGACCTAAATACAATGTCTATTGTTTGGGAATATTATTTTGAATGAAGGTCTTTGAATGAAAATTCTTTGCCTAACAACATAAACATAGTTAAACTTGTCCTAAACTTGAATGGTCATTCATTAGTGAATAAAACTTGACAAGGAATTTCTATTTCAAAATTAGAGTAAATATTGCCATTAATATAGTATAAGTACACTAAATTTTTTTGTTTTACACAATTTGAAATTTAATTGTGCGTATTTGAACTGTTTTTTATTTGAATGTTTTTTAATATAAGTAGTAAACCAAGTTTGCTCTTGTTTATTAAAATATAACTTTAAAGCAATTTAACTCATGACGAAATAAGAAAATAGATAAGAGCCTATGAAATAATAAGGGTAAATCCACAAATAAATAAAAAAATGTAGTTATCCTTCACTTGAGTGAATTGACTCAGGTGTACCTCTCGTACTTCCTATAAATAAATTATTGTTTACTCAACCCCTAACAAGGTAAATTGACGATCAACCCCTTTAAATAGGATATCAAATCGGAACGATATATATTGAAATTGAAATTTATATTTTTGATAAAAGCCATAGGATATCTTAGATACTGGGATAAAAGACTTTAATAAACAAAAAGGATTTTAAATTAGTAAATTGTTTAGAATAGGAGATGTAACTATGTGCAAATTTGGCTTTATCATACCTAATGAGTTAGTTTATAATGTTTAGTAGTGCCGCGGTTTAATGATTATATTAATTAAAATTAATTAGATCGCGATTTGACAAAATTAATTGATTTTTATTTTGTTAGTTTTTATTTGCTTGTATTTAGGATTTAACTTCTTTAAAAGCTCATAGTAAACAAATAATTATATAATATGCTAAGCTAAACCATTTTTTGTTTACCATGAACATATATTTATCTTTTATTCGACCCTCTTTCATTTAGGCTGTTAATTATATTTTTAATAAATATTTATAGTCTTCGTTTAAAAAGGAATTTTTGTTAAAATCACCTTCCTTTTCGATACAATTATACATAGAGTGTGGACTAAAATTTTGATTATAGAGGTAAACAGCGTGGGTTATACCTGGTAATCGTATTTGTTTGTGATTTTTCTTAGGTTTGCAATAAAAAAAAATCAAAATTATATTGACAGCAATAGTATTTTGAAGTTTTAAAATTAAAATTAATGACAATTGAATCAGCGGTGTCCTTTTTTGTACAATAAAATTGAACTATCTGATTGTTTTAAAGGTAATATTGCGTTTTATAATTTAAATCAATTATATATAAAGTATAGAAATCCACTTAAACAACAAAATATAGGGTGCATGATATAAATCAATTAGAATTAACCATTAGTGAATGTTTCCTTACCCCGTCACTGTCGAACATAACAGTAAACTTACCTACATACATTTTACCGTGACAGCAATAACCAATGGCGCCAATTACTTAGAAGTACCAATACAGTTAAAAATCACAGACAAACACGATCAGCCGATATAATAAGATACTGTTATTTATATAAAACGTAATGGTAATTCATTCATGGCAGTGTAATATTAATTTTCAATACGGTTGTTATAAAATTTTATCGGCATATAACTATAAATTTAGAATTAAGGCAGTGGTGTTACTATTTTTAGAGCAACAAGATTCCTTGAAATAATTTATAACCAAATAAGCACAAGGGAAATAAAATAAATATTAACAAATTCGTATAGTTTCGGTTTGCTATTCTAGTTACGCGATGCTAAAACATTTCTTCAAATCCTTCAAATATTATACAATACAAAAGAAGTAGTTTGCTGAACAAACAATGTTCAAATGAATACACAACTTCATTTTAATATTCAAGTTGAAAAGCTACATCGTAACTTTACTCCTGCAGCACACCGTTACAATTACTTGAAATATCTTCAGAACTAAATGGACACAAACGAAACGGTTTGCGGCACAATCAAACTCAAACAGATACACAGCCCTTTATTTTGAAATTCAAATTAGGGGGCACTGTCGTTTCCATGGCACCTCCCGCAATTTTTTGAAATACCGATAGAACTAAATGAGCACAAACGAAGTCGTACGGTGCACAAACCAGCACAAACAAATGCAGCTTGAAATTAAATTTGGAGGTGCCAGAGAAATTGCCCTTTGGTACAGGCCCAGCGCAAAAATTATCTGAATTACTCAAAACATTTGAAATCAATTCCAATTCTTGATGGCGTTAATTCTTGTTTTGGCACTAATACTTTTAATTGATTTTAATGTAATATATGCGCCACCAACTTGGATTTGAAGGATAATTATTGCTTGTATTGAAAACGCATATGAAAGTCTGAACGCATATCTACTTTAAATAAAACTTTTTGTATTAACCTAAACTGCTTGTAAATTCTCGTGGTAGTTTAACACTCGTATTTTATATATTTTCAAACGGATACTTTTAATAGTGCATATTTAAATACCTTGGCTGCTTGGCTTGCTTCACATCATTTTTCGCCTTTATAGAATTTAGTGTTCCCAGGTTTACCTATTTCAAAACGTTATCTTTTATGCATCTTCTAAAATAAAGCATGAAGAGGATTAAAATTTGTTTAAATTTAGCATTTACGTGTCTCTTGTGTCATTAAAAACATTCGTTCAAAATATTGCAAATATCAAAAACCTTGGCAAAAATACGTAAACATTTTAGGTTACAACAAAAAGCTTTAGTAAGCGAAGTTTCTACAATATATATTATTTCACTAATATTGCGAAATTTTAAATTTTTAATTTAGCAACTGTTACATAGTAAAAGAATGATTGGGTTTGTAATTAACTTTAAACTCAAAATAAATTAAAATTAATCAATTTTACTTAGTGTGAAGATTTTGAAAAGTCAAGTTTTTGTTAGGCCAAAAACCGTTTAAGCATAATTTATATTTTATTCATTCATCAATATTTCGGACATAGACTTTATCCTTCTTCAGGATTAGTTTACAAAATTAATTCATTAATATTTTTGGACAATCAGTAACAATAGAAATAACGGACTTACATGTGTTGTAATTACACATGTAAGTCCTCGTTTTTTATTGTTGCAAACTGTTCAAAAAAATTAATGAACTAAATTTGAAGTCTAACCTTGAAAAGGACAAAATCTGTCCGAAATATCGATTAATAAATGAAATAAAAATTACACTTAACATTTTTTGACCTAACAAAACCATGATCTTTTTAAAATCTTAACACTGCGTATTCTAACTGAGGGCATCAGTTCTTCCACTCAATCAGTTTCATTTTCACTACTTCAAAGCTTGAAGTCATTATTTTTTAATAAAAAGGATACAAAAACTAATAGATTTCATATTAAGCTTTATTCATTAAAATATAATTTTTTTGGAAGTCCCAGTCGTGATAGAATAGCTTGTTCCAATTGTATAAGCTTAGTGGCTAGTTAAATGCTATGTAACTGTTTATTGTATATTTCTTCACGTATCAAATAGCTCAATAATGCCCAATGAATTGAACATTTATAGCAAAACAGGCATCATTTAAATCCATATTTAATGAACTACTCATAACAGAGACCTTGAAACAGATTTTTGCTGATGAACCCATTCCACACCTGACATGCTTGTATCGGTTTCATTACCCACTAACTACGTTATTACGGGGCATAAATCTAGTAAACTGACACATTTATGGGAGGTGGCCACTACTACATACTCTAATGGAGGATGAATTCCTAAGGGGTTCTTTAATTATGAGTTTGAGGTGGGTTTCGTCAACAATCCTTTTTGTCTTCCTTACATTTCTGTAGTTCCATAAGGGTTATTACAAGCTCATTCAAAATTATAAACGATTTTAGTATCATAAAGTAGCCGTGATTTACTTGCTTCATGAATATAAATTGAAGTAAGTTGTTATATTTATTTGATATTAGAGTATACCGACCACTTTTAACCTCATTCCATACCTGCAATTTATACTTACTTTAATATGTACATAATAATTTTTATATATTGCATTAATACTATGTGAATTTAACCATTTGACCTTGAGTGACTTTCATACTAAAACATCATTCTCATGTCAATTTTTTGCCTAGGCATATTCACAATCTTAAAACGTTTCTAGAATGCCTCTATTCACAAAAAGCAACCCAGCAGTTTGCGACTTATTAATGATCAAAAGTTTAATTTCAAATTTTTAAAAAGTTTACCTTTTACCTAACGGTTTTTGTGACTGTAACACATTGGTCAGTCCTAAATCATCGCTATTGACCTGCGATTTGATTTAGATTTTCCAATTAAATGAGTAGGGATGCATTTGCTTTCTGATAATACAAGGTTAGGGTCGCCGTGAACGATCTTTATCCGAAATGACCAATTTTTTTATCAAACGTATCTAGGGCAACATAACGCCATTTCAAGCAATGCTTTGGCGCTCATAACATTGTCAAACTTCTAAATCAACGAATAACGAAAACGCAGTTGAAGTTTTGTGAAGTTTTATTGAAAATAAACATGCAACTACTCGAAGAACTATTCCTTATCATGCCATATCCCGCTCTTCTCTTCAAAAAATTTTAAAATAGCATCACTTCCGGCCATATAAAATGCATTTAATTCCGGAAAATTCTCCGGGGATGACTTTGATCGTCGGGTAGACTTGCAAAAGCATGATTAACATAATTTTATTGCAATTGCAGCTTTTAAATCAGATCTACTTCCCCGACGAAGTAAGTTTCTTTTTGAGAAGCTACGTAAATAGATAAAATAGGTGTCATTGGCTGGACACAAATCCGCATGGGGCCAATAAATCTCATAGCCAGAATCAGCAAAAATTGTATGCCTTGGCTGGCATAATAAATAATCGCATAATTTGATCAAATTTCACTGAGGGGAATGTGAATTCAGACCAATACCCATACATACTACTTCACCAAATTCTTCCCGTTATTCGGCAGTTGTCAGATATAAACTTTGACATCTGGTTGACAGGCAAGTTCGTGAATTTTTGGATATTCAGTTTGAACGCAGGTGAATTAGAAAACGGAGAACAATTAAACAGCCAACGCGTTCCCCAGATTTAATCCCGCGGGAGCGTAATGAATTGAAAATTGCTCGTTTACCAGCCGACAAGAATCGGAAATCACCCAAGAATTTTACATTTGTATTGCGCCTTGCCAAAAAATCCGTAGGCGCATATAAATTAAATAAATTGAGCGAAATTAAATAAACTTAAAGCTAAACCTTTGATGGTCAACAACTCTTGAGCCGCAAAGCCTATTCTAGTAGATAAAGGCATTTTAAAAACATATTAAAGTTTTGAATACACATAAGTAAAAAAATTGACATGACATTGATATCCTCGCGTCAAGGTCACTTAAAGTTAAATAGTTACTCCACTAAATGTATTTTTAGCTACTAACCAACTTTTATATATTACATTTTTTTTTATAAAGTGAAGTATTTCCGAAACAGTTTGCTGTAGCGACACATTAGGCCACCAGGTATAAATATCAGTCAAACACAAACACATTTACAGCTGTGGAATTTATAATTTAATGAAGACCTCAGAAAATTAATTGCACCCGTTCCTATTAAATAATTGCTTAATGAATTAAACATTTCGATAGTAAATTGGATCAAAGCTTAAACTCTAATGCAGATTTTGTAACATTTTGCAGTGTACAAGTGACACTGTGCTTAAATGATTTAGGGTAGAAGGAATAAGCATTAGTAAGCGGATCGGTAACAGAGTTTACGAATTTTTGGGGACATCTGTTCTCAAGTCTGACACGAATAGAATTTAATGTAGTTAAGTACTGTTGTTTGTAACGCGTGTAAAAGAACTCGTCTTATCAGAATCACATATGGTTAACAAAATTTATGTCTCAGAATGATTTGCGAAAATGTACATTGTAATCACCAAAAGCAATTTAGTTGTTAAAAGTATGTAGTTACAATGTCGGGACATCATTTATGAACTACTCTATGACAAGGCACGTTCGCTGTAAACATTTTAGGTTAAGCATTATTTAGTGCGACTGTATTTAAAATAAAAAATGTCAACTGCCAATAAATTTACTTAATTACATTTAAATTGGATTTAATAAAGAAAACACAATTATAAAAGGTGAGTAAAGTGATTCCCATCTACTTCCAAACATAAACGAAGTCGTTTTTGGAGGCTATTAGAAACATTTTGTAAAATTTGTGAACTGTTCTTTAATTCATCACACTTAGTAATAACTTTCTGATGCAATTCATCAATGTTCGCAACATGTGTTTTAAAAATCGAATTTTTTAGGTATGGCCACACAAAATAATCCAAAGGTGTTAAATCACATGAC
>JAHWXV010679933.1:0-13215 GCA_024586415.1 Phrixothrix hirtus
ATAGTTAGAAATAAATAATTACATGCAGGTAGAGTTTCTTAAAAATTTTATTATTGTGCCGCTTCTGAGTAATAGCAGTCTCTGAATCATTGAAACACATCATCCGCCTACAGTGTCGTTTTGGTTTACGCTCCCATCTTCCCCTCGCGAAATGTTACCTGAGAGCTCTTTCGCGTAAGATTTTTAATCTCTATAGGTCTTCACAATTTTTTTTAAGTTGATTGTTAATTCCTCTACCTGTATAATGAGTAGAAATAGTATTTTGGATATCCCTTCAAATGAGTGAAATAGAGTCGTTCGCAATTATTGATTGTAATTACGTTATCAATAGCGCGATAGCATTATAATTTGTTTAAACTATATAATAGTGTCCAGTCAATTATACACTCAATTATAAACCGCTTTGGATCAATAGTTTTTGTTAAATCAATTTTTGAATTTGGACATTCTTAAAAATGTCAATGAAAAACACATTTCTTTGAGCATATTTTACATTTACAAGCGAATGCAACTTTGGGAAATTTTGAAATTTCCCATACTTTTTACAAACATTATAGTTAGCTAAGGTAAATACCTTATTACGAGCGTTTATTAATATTTGAATGCGTTATTATTTAAATGACCGCCGTTATAGTAAAGATACAATCTTACGCTTTAGTTCATTTTTAAACCTATAAAACAAGCACTTAGTTGCATCTTTGTGAAGATCAATACAAAAAAAGTATGTAACACCTACTTATTACTTTGTGGTTGATTAAGGATTAAACTTAATACCAATAAAGGATTTTTAAAAGTATTTCATATATAAATAAATGAAATACAGCTGCGTTCCTAATATTATATTATTTAATTAATACCATTTCAATTCATAATTCCTCTCATTTTCATTGCTTCTGTCAAAAACTGTATTGCCTTAAGATACAAAGCGATTATGCAACTCCCCTGGTGCGACTGCACGCCTCCTTATATAACATAGATGCCCATCTTATCCATGTTTATATTAACACTATTCCAATGTCAAAATGCTAATAAGTATCCTGTGTATTTTAGAATTGTCTTAAGACGATTGCAGTGCAATATTAATCTCTTTTAAATTTTATTTTGTGCCTCATTATGACAGTGGCAACAGTTACCCCTTAAGCTGAATGAATTACATGATCTGGCGACACAAGCAAAACCGTTGTGTGAATCTATATAATTTTAAAAATAAGTATTTGATAAATATCGTGCCATATGAACCAATACCGAAACTGACAGTTTCTAATAAATAATTTTAGATACGTGTATAATTATTCTCTAAATATTTCAAACCTGATTTAATTCATCAAAATATTCCTTCAATTTTTATGAATTTATTGAAAACCTCCAATTATTATTTCTCTCGCTAACGCGTCTAATCAATTAGGTATGTGCAGTAGCCTCGTCGCATCGCATCGCCCTGTCATATGAACCATTTAAGTGAATATTCTATCAACTTGAAGTTAATACTATGCGATAGTAAATTGACCTTTTTTTTAATACACTGTAATCCAAAAAAATGTATGAAAGCAATGTAAATTAAGGAAAACATCTACAATGAATTTAATCAAATTTGATTTATCGATTTTAATTACTAACACAAAAGTAAATACTGTAAACATATATCTACTACAACTTATGCAAAGTCCTTTAAATTAGTCATTAAGAATCTATCTGAAAGGTAATAAACCTGCTTAAGGATCTTTGCAATCTTCATTTTTCAAATAGATGCGAGTTATTTACCTTTATTAATTGCAAGGAATGTACAAACCTCACTCTAGTTTAAGGTTAGTGGTTCATTTCTATTGAGCCTACATGTACACGGTATTTGTCTATATAACTTTTATTTGTAGAACTGCTGTAGGTTGAACCAGTAAGCACTGACTAACTAGAAAATGTCGCTGACATCTGGATAGAATTCCTTAAACCATGCATTGAGACATAACTTCAGAGAGTGATTAATTATTTGATGTAGATTATCCATTGTGATGTTATACATGTAAACTGTACATAGTCTATAAATGGATGTGCTCACGTGACCTAAAGGTCACACACACTTAATTACATTCAGAAAAAGTTGAAATAAAGGAAAGTACAAAAAGCTACCGCGGATTTCTATGAAATCTAATCAAGTTGTGGTTCGCTTTTATGAATGGTTCCATTAACAGATTTGTTTGTAATAGCTACAAGAATAGAATGGGAAAGTGAAATTAATACCATTTCATTTGAATCATTCTGCATAACTCATTTTCAGTTAGAGTTTGAGTAACAGTATAATTGTGTAGCTTCTCCTCCATGTCAGAGTAATTCTTAAAGGAACATCATATCAAATTCGCGTTAATTTTTAATAACCTTGCGTTCATTAGAAAGTTTTTAAAATAACAAGTACGGTGGTATGAAATATTTCAGAGTTGAATATTTTCTTTTTAGTCATTTATTTACTGGTTAAGATATCAATGTTATACGACTTCCAGAAATCTGTTTAACTACTAAATAAATGAACTTGGAAATATCTCCAAGATTATCGCTCTTTGCCCTGTCTTAGTTATATAAAAGGTTGAAAGTCGGTCGTTGCGTTTATTTCACTAATTTAAAATCACTTTAAAGTAAGATTCTAGAGTTAAAATATTTTGTACAAATTTAGAAACAATGAGTACAGTTCTCATCTTCTATGAAGTAATTAATGATGTTGCCGATTTTTGTCGGCGTCGTTTATTTTCATGTTAAGAACGAGGCGCCGTTACTTTAATTTGTCTATAAAAGTCTATTGTGGCCTCCAACTTACCGAGTTACCCAAATACTAAAGGGGACAGCGCCGTTATAGAGCGAATCTTTTTGAACAATATCACCGAAATGTCAGAATTTCTTTCATTAACATTGTTCACTGTAATTTTATTATATTTAATCGGCTTTTGTTCTATTTACTTGAATATCCTTAAATGTTATTTTAACTAATTGTATATTATTAATTAATTTTACTTCAAATTAATTTAAAGTTAGGCATTTTATATAATTTAAAAGCTTGACTTGGTGATCATTGAAATTCTATTAAACAAGCCACACTTTAATTCGAAATTTTGTACACGATTGTAATTAATAGCGATTTTCTGATTTACTTTGTTAATCGATATCCGTCAGTAGTAGTTATTAATAAGACTTTGTTAGTTCTACAGGTTGTGCGTAAGATTTTACATAATTACCTCGTTGAAGATAATGTTAGTTTAAATTACAAATTTGTTACTTCCTAAATCGAAGTTGTGAACTAAATTATTGTTAATAGTGTTAATTGTCTTTATGATTTTGACTTTATTGTGCTGTACTTGAGTTGGGTTATCTGATTATAGAATTTTTATTTATTTAACAATATGAGTTATAACTTCTTCAAGGGCGAAACGTATTCAAAGATAGTCTTGGATAAATTGTTGAAAGGAGTCAAGCAACTGCTCGTATAAAGACAACATCCTTGGTACATGTTAGACTACGTTAAATATATATTTGGGTACATGTTGTGTAATATGCAATTCTTAGTTTCACATGATTGTCTCGCTCTTTAACGTTTAGTCAGAAAATCCGCATTACCCATTCTGGCGGGATTCCTTATATTTTATCCACAATTACATAATTTTTAAATGACCGGTTAGATAAAGTGCTATCCATCGGGGCTGAGAGCACTTGGATAATTAAAAACTATACATTATGATATAGGCCGTCAGCAAAGGGCTCGATCTCCAAGAGCAGAAGTTCATGTTTTGAATTTTGTCGAGAATAATCCTAACACAAGGGTAAAATTAATTGATACTCAGGTAGATACCCCAAAGAGCTAGCTAAATGAAATCTTACTACAAGAACTCCTCCATTACTGCATTATCAGAAGGTTCAAGCGATATCCTTCAAAGATCCCGCAACTCATGTGATCCTCTGTAATACCATATCACAATGGCAATGGAAATTTTGCTCCTTCGGTTCCTTTCGCGGACGAAGTTGAATTTTGACATTTTGGCTTAATTAATCTTCATAATGGACATTATTTGTTTAATTAGATTCCTCACTAGGCCACAAAACTCTGTTTCCAAAACAAATTTTATGTAAACATGTGGACCGGTATTGTCGATGATCTCTCTACAAAGACTCAGCGGTGAGGTATACTTGAAGTTTTTAGCAAACCCATTACCCATTCTTTTAAAAAATGTACCCTTCGGGTAAGACATGGAACGTAGCTACTTCAAGATGGTGTACCGCAACATTTCAATAGAGCAGTGGGAGAATTTTAAATGCAACTCTTCCTGAGAGGTGAATAGATCGCGGTAACGTTGTGTAGTGAGCTCCCAAATCTCCTGCTTTAAATACATTATCTAATGGGGTTTTGGAGACACCTCAAATACCTTGTATATAGGACTCCGATATAAGACAAGGAAGCTATGATGCAAAGAATTATTGATAACTGCGAGGTAATTAAACTAAAGTAAGAAATATTCACTAGAGTTCGTTGAAACTTCACGAGAAGAATTAATTCATGCATTGAAATGGAAGGGAATCATAGAAACTTTATTATAAAGATATTAAATATATTGTTAATATTAATAATTAACTAGAAATAACATTCTATACTTAAGATTGTTGGATAATTAGTTAAATGTGTTTTGAGCATACCTTAAAGGATGTTATTTGTTAGTTCTTGGAATTGTATTGTACAAAATTGTTATTTGTCGAAATTACTTCGAAATAAATGTGTCTCAGGGGAAACTCCGGCGATTTCTTCCAAGACATACTTCGTTAATGTTGAATATGAGCTGACATAAGTTTCTATTTATTCACTGCACGCCAATGACTCATTATGCAACGACAAGGCCTTTTTTAAAGCCTTTTGATACTCTGTAATTTGGTTCTATCAAAATTTAGAAAAAAAATTAAACATAACAGTTCTAGGTCATTATCCAACTGTCACGAACAGATTAAAACCCTTTAATATAGGGAAATTTATGTCAGATCTGGAACAAAAACACAACAGGATAGTAATGAAAAATGAGTTTTGGGGAACGATTTGTGAGAAACGAATTCTGGGAGACGAGTTATGAGAGACGAATTGTGGAGGAAGAGTTATGCGGGACGAGTTGTGGGGAACGAACTTTTTGTAAACCTATCTGTATACATCTGAGTTCTTAGTGTCGAAGAGGTTCATGGCAAATGCAATTGAGTCACGTAAGGATATTTCTAAAGATGCACTCATATTAATTGAAACAAATCGTTGCCTACTATAATTTAATTTGGGGGCACATTAAATACAATTGACATAATAATACTTCTAGATAGAGAATCTCCTGCAATTATTTTCTCGGGCGTCATTCATTTTTGTTTGATTTAGATAATAAACTTTGACTACACCCTCGAAAAACTACAAACGCGTACATATGAGTTAATAAAAATTTATATTTCCAACGCTCTTTTTGATCGTTTAACACAAGAACTCTCGAAATTTGATTTTACCAAAAACGCCCGGTAGCGGTCAATTGATCTCTTCATATTATTATAGTTTTTAGCACATTTTCTCATAATATCAAAGTATTTCTTATTTGCTAACTTAATTCCTGACTATAAATTGTAATGGTGGTTAAAGTTAATTATTGTTCAGGTTTATTGAAAATATCTTGGCAAAAAGAAATATTTATGTAAACATGAAAATATCATTTATTGTAGAAAATAATAGCAGTACAATGCATTAGTCATTATTTATGGTATAAAATAAATCAAATATTGTAAAAAAAATCGGCGTTATTAAAATACAAACTAAACATTCCCAGGCTCACTTTGAGCTTGGCACCTTTTACAAGTCTTTTTGCCTAGACATGAGCCGCATACATAACGATTGCATACAAAGTAGGTAGCTCTTGTTTTGTTTTTCTTCCATAGTCTAATTTGAAATGTTTTACGTACCGATTTACTATATTTAGATATTTCACTATTTCCATTGTTAATCTGTAATGCCGTAGATTGTAGTCTCTGTACGTACATTTCTATACGGCATCGCCAGTTCTTCAACAACTTTCATAATGAAGGCCTGTGGAGAGATTCTAAAACCAGTTATTAATTGGATAGGGTGTGTGCATTGATCATTGCCAAGTCTAGAACGTTGTAAAAGACATGTACAGGCCAGTGTCTTGTCATAGCTCTAACACTGTACCTACGTGACATCTGATCTATAACATTAATGCCGCATTTAGTTCTGTTGTAGAAGTTTACTATTTCGGGTGTTTTTTGCAACTGCCTCATTTATAGTTACATCTGAATGCATAGTGCTAAAAATAAATACATTCTTTTTGTTTTTTTCTTGATAACATATCAGAGTAATATTATCAGATTTATAAATTATATTAGAATGAAGTTCACCTCGATCTCGCTTCACAGAGGGTGATAGTTCTCTTCTAACGCTGTTCAAAGTTCCAACAATGCTCGTGTTTCTTTTCTTCAATTCTTTTGCCAATTTGAGAGAGGTATAGGAATTATCAGTTGTTACATTTCGCGCCTTGCCCAAAAACGGTGTCATTAGACGAAGTGTAACGTGTTCACCTAAGGTGGTACATGCAGGTCTTGTTTCAGCTTTACCGAAGTAGGGAAATCCATTTAGTATGTATCTGACATTAGCATCTGTCATCAACCAATATTTCAGACCATACTTATGGTCGCGATTATTTTCTAGTGAATCATAGTTGCTTGTTTCAGAAGCAGCTTGAACTTCGTCGCTAGAACCTTCAAAATCGTAAACCTGCTCTAGATTACACTCTTCCACTTCAGATCGGGTTGGCGATATATTTTGAAGGGTTCCTACAATGTTTGTATCAATAAGTTGGTGTCTCGAAGAATACAATAACCACACTATAACCCCGAGCGCTATTCGACAGTAACTGCTGCAATAACATGAGCATTTATCGCATTCAAGCGCACTTAAGAATTTTCGCCGACGCTGTATTACTACTAATTAGTTACGCAGTAATCAAAAGATGCGTACTAATATATTTGATAAAATAAAACCCTACAAATACATAATAATTAACGTAAAACTTGCAGCAGTCAATTGACCTCTGCCGGGCACCAATGATAAAATTATTACTATAACGAAAAATTATATCAGAAAAATACAGAATGGTGGTCGAAATAATGTACCTATAGCATGGTTAAAAGTCGTAAAATTTCAAGGTAATGCTGCCACATATTTAAAAGTTATATGCATTTAAAGATCGGAAGCGGTCAATTGACCACCGACGAGTATTATAGTATTGACTAAAACAATTATTTTATATTGCTATAAATTTATATTTATAAATAAAAAAGCATAAATTAAAAAGAAAAAATTGAAAAATAAATATAGATATATAATTATAAAATATACAGAGTTGGGCAAAAGTCTGGAATAAAATTCACATTATTTTAATCTTTGTTTGCTGGAAAAATCCAGAAACTAGGTTTTTCACTTTTGAATATTTTTATGAAGTTTACCGACAAGTACAGTTAACCCCCCACCCCTTAGACACTCCAACCTTTTCTAATTCAAATCAAAATATACGTCTTATTAAGGCTCATTTGAAAGCTTAAAAAACTGAGTAAGACTTTGGTGTCTTACTTTGCTTATCTAATTTTAATAGCCGCTCTTCAAAAATTTGGCCAGTCATCCACGCTTTCTTATTAAAATAATAATCCACTTCACGCGACCTGGTCCTGTTGAAACAACGTGGATTTTTACTTTTCCTGATTACTAGCGGTTTAAGCTTTTCGGTTCCTGTCATGTTCACTCATAATAAGACGGCAATTCTTTCTCTTCTCTGCTCTGCTTTCCAACGAAGCATCTACCATTTTTGAAAGCAAGCGTTCTATTAGGGGTACACTTCAAGAATAAGTCAGTTTCGTTTGCGTTGGAAATGTTTCTTGCCTCGTACTTTTTCAATGTACCATTCATCCATTGATTACAGTCTTCTAGATTAATAGTCGTACTTTCACCATAAATCACTTTTTCAGCAATGCCGTGCCTTTTTTTAAATTTATCCTGCCCGCCAGTGCTTGCTTGGAAATTTGTAAATCCAAGCGATTGTGCAAATTTTAACGCAATTTCCTTAATTAATGGTCCCGAAATTGGTAGTTTTTATTGTGAATTAAATGCACCCACTTTAAAACTGCTTCATCTAAATCGTCGTAAACGCAGGTTCTAGCGCGTTTCGCCGAAGGTCTTCCATCATTGGTTTATTTCAAAATTATTCGCGATTTTTTAATATTATTGATAAACTACTCGTAGGAATTCCGAACTTTGCCGCAATGTCTTTTTTTGCACCTTTATCATTTTCCTGCAGCACGTCAACTTTTTCACTAATGCTTAAACACTTTCGCTTTGACATTTTTTGTAATGTAGGTACACTAGAAATGTTTGCTCTACAAACTGAAGTTAAAATAAAAGTTTGTAATGAAGGTTTTCAACTTTAAATGCTAGTTGTCCCTAATCCTAATTAGAAAATTCATTTTCAAATTTAGGTAACCAGTAATCGAATACATAAAGGAAGCTTTCCATGAAGGATTAAATCCTAAGTATTTTTCTTAGAACTTTCACTTAGAAATTCCTTTGCATCTAGTAAAGGGATTTGAAAATGTGGTATGTATGTACCTGACATTTATTAAAAAACTTTTAGTTTGTCTTACAAATTTCGTTATATAGAAAGTTAACTTCGTTATTTAAAAATGATTTTATATGTAGTTTTGACTCAAAAGTTTGCAAAAGTTTGTTATATAGAGAAATTTGCTATATAGAAGTTCGTAATATGGAAGTTTGACTGTATAATACTATTTTATTAAATATTTTGTAGTAGCCGAAACTTTCATTGAATTGTACTCATTGTGCTTGCCATATCTAGAGCGATAATATTCCAGCACAGTATTTTGGAATACTGTGATTCCGTATTTAAAAACTGTATAAGAATACTAATATTATAGTGTAAAGTAGAAAAAAGTATTTCTTTTTTTTGACACATATTTGCTGAGTTTTAGTATTAAGATTTTGACCAGTGCCTAACGGATATTTGAATCACTACTAACTTATTTATACAATAACGAATATTTTAAAATGCATTTTAAAAAATTGCATTTTATTCGAGACAAAGATTTGTGTGTTCGCATTACGGGTTAATTTAATTATTTTCTAATCAAATTTTTCATTTTAGTGACATAATAAATAACCAAGAAGATTGAAGCTTCATATACGCCGAATCTGTGTGGCATGCCACAACAAAGTATTGGAATTCCTGGCTTACGATCGTAAGTTGCAAACATATGATAGTAAAACCGTCGCTTACGATAATTTCCATGTCAGCCTTTGAATATGTTCTTCTACATTGCAAGTATCATTCTAAATTTACCTTATCCAATTCTTACGTATTTGTTTTAAATATTGCACGAACCCTTATTATATAGCGTAACCCACCTACCTGTAATGGTCGTTTTGGACTATAAAGAATATAGAGAATGATTTGTTTGGAACGATGCTTTTAATTCCGTACTTAAGAACTACATAGTTTTGGCCATGAATTGTAAAATAATTAATTTTTGCTAGGCATCTTATATGGTTCCGAAAATTGTCCCAATTTTGTTTACTAGTATATTTTGTAAACTAAAACTAGCTTAAGAATATCTAAACAAACAGGTTGTTGTTCCGGCATATAGAATTAATGAAGCGTAACTATTGGTTAGGAATTGGCCAATTTTGCCCGTTTGTGATAGTTCAGAAACTATATTCTTCTGATTAAATACTATTCCATATAAGTATAACTTCACTTGGGATGGAAGGTTAGAGTTCCATAAACTGTTTTCGACATATTTAGGTTTCTGTAAATGAGTCTGTTATTGACTGAAGATTACCTACTAAAATCCCGTGAACTGCATACACATATTAGTGGAAAAAATTAAAACTTTTATAAACCACGGTTCAGATATGATTTGTGCACGATGTAATACCTCGATAGAGACGGCCCCGACTGACATAATGGTTAGAATGTTTGCCTCTATATCCAAGTGACGCGGTTCCAAACCCGGTAGAAATCGGTAAATTTTTCCTCGAAGAACATTCTAAAAGCATGCTTTCTTCCCGGATAAGAAAGTAAAATCGTAGATCTAGTGCCAGTGTGACGTATGGTACGTTAAAAATCGCTACTGGCTTTGGAACCCCTCCAGATTTGGCAAAATTATAGTAGGCATGGCAAAATATATTACAGTTCTAGTCTAAGAGAATCAAGGAAATTTCCGCATCCCAAAGCCTTAGCCACCAAACAAACAAACAAACAAACAACACCATGATGTTTCGCTAAAAATTACGTGAATTTTTTTTAAATTGAAAGTATTAAAACTGCACAATTCTGATTGAAATCCACTCGATTTATATTTTAGATTATGCGAAACGTATTCTTGAATCGGCTGCTCAAATTTGAAGAGGAATACGTACTTTTTGACAAGCATCGTCGTGAAAATTGTTGTAAAAGAAAGACAGGTAATTATGTTAACAAATTTTCATAAAAACACTTTCCAAAGAAATCTATAAGTTGAATATGAACTCTACTAAGGGATATAAAATCTAGTTTCTCGCAAATTGCGCATATGTGTTTCTTATATTCTCAATAAATATTGACTTTGTGTTTAATTTATACCTACTCGGTCGTATTTGTACGTATGTTATTCAATTTCCATCTAGTTTTACAATAACTATTTCGATAGCGATGATGTAAAAATAGAGTTTAAGACTGAATTTTAATGAAAACATTTTTTGATACATAAAAGGCAATTTAAAGTAATTACATTTTAATATTTACCGAACTAGCTTTCAGCATTCGATTAAATTATTTCGCTCTATAAAAATGAGTTTTTATAAAAATATGAGACCGCTTCATTCTTAGTATAGCTGTACTTATTTTTAAGGATAAGTTAAGCGAATGCGTATTGGTGATAAATTTTATGTGGAAATTCACTCCATTTTTTAAAGAATTACATTAAAATGTTTAGATGATTAAGTTGTGCTGGTATTGTGTTAAATATTTTAAATACGAACATTTTGCGCCTAAATTTTCAAAGTTTACTCGTATTCCAATATTTTTCATGGATTAGAAGGGAAGTTCATAAGAATTCCTTCGCTTCTTACTTGCAACTAATCAGTTTTTACAATATTTACATAAACGAATTAAAAATAAGATGTGAATTGTCGCTGCATTAAATATGTGAAAAGAACGTGACAAAATCGCGACTATGTAGAGAAATTAACAAATCTACTGATTACTAATCTAAATATATTTTGGAATGAGTTAAAATATCTGAGAGTTGTATCCAGTACGCGAATTTATATTAAATTACTTCGAGGCGCCGGGAACACTATAAATGTGTAGTGGATAAAGGAATGTGATATATAGCGAAGGGAGTGAAGTAGTAATCGTCAAGGCTATGCAGGAAGTTGAATTTTAATATTTCAAAGTATTTTATATGTTGTACTTTTGCATTTAATTTGACAAAAATGTAGCCTTGCTGCAGATTTAAAATAGATTGGACTTTACTTGAAAGTGCCACACCAATCTAATTAAGCGGTTCCAATGATATTGAATTCAATTCCAAAAGATTACCATTACCTTACTGTTATTGACGTGGCATTTTATGAAAATGTATTCTACGTACAATCAATTGTCCATGTAAGTGCGATCACCCTTTGGCAGACAACTGTATTTCCGCATTGAAAATTCTGTTATTATCTAGTTCTATGACAATGAATATTTTACAAAAAAACATATTTAATAAACTACTAAGAATCGTAACGGCTAAAGAATTGTAACTCCTTCGCACGTTTAAAGAAAGTTTTTGCGGACCGCATAACAACCGATAACAACCATTTAACGACCTTATGCAGAGCTACAACATAAAAGGTGCATAGGCTGGTTACTTGAGTATTGAAGGGAAGTCTTTTGCAGAAATAAAATTTATGAGTAGATGTATGACTTTGTTATATAACGTTACATTTTATTATTAAAAAGTGCGTTATAAATATGTTTACTGCTTATATTTTTATATACTCTTACGTCACAACATTAATAGGTAATAGCGATATCGATTCTTTATCAAAGCATTAAAACACTTTTAAATACCTTATTAAAATCGAGCACAACTTACTGAATTTAAAACCCTAAATGATTTAGAAAGATGCTAATGAATAATAATAGGCTTTTAGTAACAAAATATTAAATAGATTTGTTTTATTTCTACTAGAGTTTCGTATAATAACCTCGATTTGAAGTAGTTTAGAGGTATTACCCTTGGCGCCCAGATTTCAGCCAAAACTGGAACTGATTGTTTACAAACCCCTTGTTTTATTCCATGCGATCGATAGTTGGATTGGTTACTCGACTACTCTTAGGTTAGTTAATATTTTTGTTTTTGACTTTTCACTGAAGTAGAAGTGAAAAGAACATTTACAGATGGAGCGTCATTTTGTATGTCGTAAAACGCAAATTCGACGAATAGTGAACGTCAAAATTAGTGCTGCATTTAGGATCAAGATATAATAAAATCATCCATTTTTTTATATACAGGATGTACCTCAGCCTTTTGTGAACGCAAAACTGTAAAAATTTTTAATTCAACTAAAAAAAATGTTTGTAAATCTTCTCGTGTAAATCTATCATGGTTACAGGCTTGTATGTACTTTACCATGAAATGTACTTACAAATATAAACAACATTTTGTTTTTCTTTTCACAATGTGTTAGCTTTTGCAGTTTATTTAAGAACATTGGTTAAATCAAGTGATATTTAGTACCATGCACGTTAATAAGTAATTGATATAATTTTCGTCAAGCTAGAATTCAGTAAAATAATTTAGAAAGCAATCCTATTTAAGAAAGAATAAAGCTAAATTAAAAATCTCTTTGAATACACCTCGTATTTTTACTTTTGAAATATTACAAAGTAATCTTAGTTAAAACTGTAGTAGTATTACGTCAGATATTGTAGAAATTGTGGGAAAGCATAGAAGAGCACGCGTCAAGATCAAAACAAGGTTAAGAACTGTTGGTTATATATGATACCATTTAAAGCTTAAGAAATAATTAACTTGGTTACAATTTAAAATGTATAAAAATATTTTCTTGCTGCCTTGCTAACTAATGTATAACCTAATCGGGGCGGGGGGGGGGCG
>JAHWXV010679975.1:0-14329 GCA_024586415.1 Phrixothrix hirtus
TATCTTAATCCAAGTAAAATTCGGGTTTTAGGTATTATAAAACTCCTCTAGCGAATAAAAACTTCTGTTAAACAAATACAATTTTAATTCGTTTTTAAATCTTTTAATGTTTGTTAGTTCTCTCATTGTGATCGGCAGTTTATTTAATACTTTAACAGACTTGATCATATACTATTTATGAAGTGGCTATTGTTGATATAAGCAAACAACACACTTTCGTAAATGAATAAATTGAATATAGGCATGATTTTTTATGCTGTAAACGTCATGCTACAGATTTCTCTATATTTTGGGCCATATATTATTCTTATTGCCTTTTTTCAGCTTTAGAATATTTGTCAGATATATGGAATTAGCCAAGTAAACTATACCATATCGCATAATTGATTCAAAATAGGCAAAGTAAACAGTCACTAGTGTTGCAATCGTTGTAAGCAAAACTTGGCCCTATTGAGTTGAGAAGTTATTTTTTCAATATGATTTTTCCAATGACAATTTCGGTCTACTATTAATCCTACAAATTCAGCTGAATTTACACTATTAAGTGTGACATTATCAGTATTGATAATCTATGAAAGATATTCGTGTTCTCTAACATTTAGGTAGGACATTGAACAAGTTTTATCGACATTTATTAGAAGACTATTCGCATTAATCCATTCGTGTACACTATGGGGTACATTTTTTATATCATCCGAAAGTTCTTTGATGCTATTGCCATAAACATTTATATTAGTGTCATCCACATATAGTATAACACAAGCATTAACACTATGTAGCATGTCATTTATGTATATTATAAAAAGCAATGGCCACAGTATTGATCCTTGTGGTACCCCATAGCAGACCTCAGCCAAATTTGGTTGATATTTTGTAATGTTATTACATTGGTTTAAATAACAGACTTCCACTAATTGTTTTATGTCTGTTAGATATGATTTTAACAGTGACAAAGCCATACAACGAATTCCGTAGTATTCTCATTTTTATAGGAGGATTCCGTTATCCACTAGATTGAAAGCTTTAGAGAGGTCTCAATTCAAACTGACTGTTAACTTTTTATTATTGAGATTATGTAAAACGTTTCCTAGTATATTGTTCAGAGCAGTGGACGTTGACGTGTTAAGCATAAATCCATGTTGATTGTCACAAAAATATTTACGAAGTTGAAAGAAATCCGTTATTCGTCTTTTCATTATAGCCTCGATAATTTTAGAAATTGCGGGTAATGTTGAAATCGGCCTATAATTTTTTGCTAAATTTTCTTCGTTCTTCTTATAGAAAGCAATGACTTTTGATAGCTTGAATTGTAAAAGGAAGACGCCTGAAATTAATCAACCATTAAAGAGCTTTGATAATATATTTGAAATGTGAACTAAGCATATCTCAATGATTCGTATTGGGATGTCATCAATACCAACAGCACTGGTGTTTTGTAAGCCATGGATTATGTTAAAAATTTCTTCAGGTGAGGTAGGAGTAAAATAAAACGAATTTTTGTTGTCTATTACAAGTGAACCTATTTTATCTATAACTATATTATCATCTGGTATACCTTTGGTTAAGCATGCAGGAAGATTGACAAAGTAATTAAAAATATTAGCTACTTGATTGGGATAGTCTATGGTGCTATTGTTAACATTTAATGATATATTATTATGAACCGTTTTTTCCAGCTCTTCTGCTGTATTTGGACAAACTTTTGTGTCGCCGGTGCCGTGATTGGCTGAAACTGTAACTTTCAAATTTTCATTGTCGGATTTTTGATGTAAACAGATTCCTATTGTTTCCAAAGGAGCAGAAAATTTCTGAGACACTGCTTTAGGAGCTTGAGTCTCTTGTCGTATAGCGCCTAACCATTGCTACCAATTATCTGTTAGTCTGTGTTGTGTGGAGGCTTGTTCGCAAGTATTCTAGGAGGGCCTCACTGCTCTCGGTTGTCTGACCGTTTCCCGACGACCTGCATCTGCAATCTCGGGACATGACGTCTGGTTTTCCACACCATGAACAGAAAATTTTGGTTCTAACGTAGCAGCGATCGTTTACATGACCCCGGTTGCCTCAGCGGAAGCATACTTCATTGCGATTGTATGTAGCAGGTGAGTTAGTAGGCTATGATTGTACTCTGTTTTCAACGAGTTTGTTTGTAAGAGGTTCTACTGCAACCGTAACTTGTTTCTCCTTACGGTGATTGTAAGCTATCTCCGTTACGTAGGTCCGGCTTACGCTTGAACGTGCCTTGAATGTTTTTGTTTAAAACATCAGTATTTCGTACTCTTCTCCCATTATAATCAGTTCCGATAAACTGTTGAAATCCCTTTATTTCACGTAAGTTTTATAATCGGTCCTTAAATTCCCACAGATACGATCTAACGCACTATCAGCATCAATTTTGCCATCACGACATATCAAGGTCTGTATTGCGGTTATGTATTCTTTGATAACCTCGGTTTAGCCCTGTGTACGGAGACTGATCTCCTCTCCAAGCCTGAAAAGATACCTGGTGGGGACATTAAAAGTTTTAAAATCACGTACAAAGTCTTGTCAAGTCTCTCATTGCGACTGGATGTTTCGGTACCAAAGTAAAACTTTAATCTTTTAAAGGTCTGGCATAGCGGTTAATAATTCTGCGTCACTTACTTTATAACAGTCTCTTAACTTTTCTACAAGTTTTAAGAAGTACATGGCATCTGACTGGCCATCGAATATCAAGTCCATTTTCGTACAGCATTGCAAATCAAACCTCGAGGGTAAAAGTACATCGACTGTTTACGATCGTCCATCATAGATTCTTCTACGTTCATAATTGAAGCGTGCGGGTCAGTCATTTTGAATAAAACTTATTCCTAAAAATAGAAATAAAAGTATATTTACAAATTATCTTATCGTGGGGCGCCAAAATCAAAAGATTGATGGAGTTTCTGGTATACAACTGCCTGCTGCACCAAGAATGTATGTTTCTGGATACTCGTTGTGCCAAAATATGTATGATTTTGGATACAGTCCCTGGTTTCGGAACAACTCCCTGCTCGTTGCGCCAAAATATATAACTTGCTCTGGTTTTACCATTAAAAATTACATTGGGGATGCTTGCCCAGTATTACGAATGCCTCAAGTTTTGCTCAAACGTTGAAGTTGGGCCAGAACTGTACGTTGGATGCTGCGGTATCTGTCTAAAACTTATTTCGATTATATACAGGTTAAAAACTGTTTACACGGCTGCTTCCTAGTGTGACCTGGAGCTTATAAATTGTACTGGTTTAAGGTTATTTACAATTTTTAGTTCGAAACACTCTGTATATACGTTTATGCTATGACTTTAGCCAATTAGCTCAATTAACACTTTTGACTTTAAATTTAGTTGTAGTTCGTAAGCTAAATGTACTTTTATAATTATTAGGGGGCTAAGTGCACACCATCAAAATGTTATATTTATATGCATTTAATTATAAAGCACTATAAAAGTACTTTATTTTCTTAATTTGAACTGTTTGTTATTAATTTTTTAAATTCAGGATATTTGCATGCCTGTTATTTTTAAAATTTGCTGCAGTTTAACATTTATTTATTCTGTATTTACACGAACTGTGGTTATATTACTTTTGTAATGTAATCCTTTATTAATTGTTTATATAATTATACCTCACCAATAAGAGCATATAATAAAAAATCGTTTACTTAGACATAATAAAGTAAATCCTAAAACATTTGAATTGTATAATGGATATAAACCTTTTAAAATTAGCTAATAGTTGTTTCTCTTTTAATTACAGATAATAGATGTCGTGCTGCTGCACTCTTGTGCTATTATTTTCAATTGATTTGATCGATCTAACGGTTCATGACCATGAATATGGCGAGGTTTGTTGTTGTGCGTTAAAGGTTTTAATTGTTATTTTAAAAGTGTTGTTTTTGGTGTGTACTTTAATTTAGGTATTTATTGTTTGGTGCTGGATTATTTACCCTTGACTAAGGTTTGTTTAGGGTGTGAGGAGCGGCATCTTACAAATGGGTTATGTGACTTCAAGGAGCGAGAAATCAAGCCAAAAGGGCGCTTCTTCAAACTCTTTGCGGAAAGGAAGCGGAATGCTGCTCAGCAATGCGGTGAGTGTCTGAATAAATAATCTTTAGCCAAACGGAATGGAATTTTTCTGTTTATTTACGGAATTCGATACAAAATTGCGGGTTAACAACTTTCGTGGTCTTTGCGTTGATATTGTAACAGAGCGCTTTTCCCCTGCAAATTTTGGGAAAATACGGCCTGTATTTAAAAGGATTGTCTCATTTAAATTTTAATTATGAAAAGTAATCAACATATTACGGATTTGCAAATTCAGCAATTTTGAAATTTACTTTACAGATAGAACAAATTCGCCACTCCATTAAGGGGTGAATTATGCTGTATAATATTAAATTTCTCAAGGAGTAACTCTTCCGGCTGCGGCGGTAGAGCTGCTTCTAGAAATTGAACCTCACCCGGCCGCTTTTATATAAAATGATTATCTGCGACTTCAAGGAGAAGCATTTTTCTAGCCCTTAAATTCGCTTAAACAGCAAGTTTTACAATTAATTAATACAGCATCGGATGCGTAATTTAATGCTCTTGAAACAGTAGTAATAAACATTTGGGGTACTGTTTCTGATTGAAAGTAATTAACAGAAATGGTATTACAGGCTAAATTTCATGGATTAAAACAATCAAAATTATACACAATATAGCAGTTATAAATACAAATCAATCCTTAAAAATAAGCTACATGTTAAATGAAGTAAGACAATTAAATTAATTAATATAATGTAAAATTTTCCATCAATGGTTAAAACTAACGTACGATTATCTAATCAGATCGGAACATTCGTATTATTTATGTACAGAGTTCAAATCCCTTGACCTACAAAGGTAATGTTTTGTTGACTTGGGTCAAGAATCTTTAACTATTAGATTATTTCATACAAGAAACTGTAAAATATACCTAATCCTAATATTAATAAATGTAACGGAACAGTAATTAAAAAGTAAAAATAAACAAATAAATGAACGTAATAATCAGTTAAAACTCTGTAATTACATAAGCAATAATTAAATGAAATATATACAGGATGTTCTGCTAGTATTAAACTGAAGAAATGTTTTAAATGATTTAAACATGCACAATTAAGGCGACTATGCTCTAGTTCAGCATCGAGTTTGTACTTTAAAATTACTAAACTAATTATTGACAAAAAGGCAAACTTGATGTGAAGCATAGGTACATTACAAGTTCTTTGAAGTTCGTGTGATCATTTTTTTATGTCTACTAAATATAGTAAGCCTATTGCTGCTAATATCCCAATTCTGGTAGTATTTTTTATATACCTCTCGCTTGTATATCCCTGTGCCTTCTTTTTTCAATAAATAAATTTACATTTACGACTTTTCATCAACTATAAGTAAAAATGCACTTAACTCGTCTGTAATATTACTTGTTGCGCCTTTAGGGCCAGGAAGTAATTATTTTAATATATTTTTAGAACTTGTTTTGTCGAACTTACTACGAAGCGGTTTTTCTTCCCATCTCGTTGTCTGATCTTTTCATAAAAAAAATTTCATCAGTACTACTTCCTTCAGTATCCTCTCCATCATTGTCACTTTGATCCGTATCAGTTTGATGGTTGGATTAATTTGGATTGTCTAAAGGCATCGGCGTAGTCTCATCATCATCTGAACTAGCTAACAAATCAATGCTTTTCTCATCATCTACCTTTAATAGTAATTTGGTAGCTTCTTCGATCGTTAAGCGTCGTGTAGAGGACATTTTCTATAATGAAAGGATATAATATTTTAGAAATTATGCAGCAATAAATCATTTTCTCTGCCATAATACAACTATTATTACAATAATGTCAATAATGAAAGAAAAAATTGAATACAATATCACTTACTTAATTCGTCGCGTGTAGTATTGAGTGGTACTAAACACAACTGCCTGTACTTCAAATAAAAAACAATCGTTTTACTTAATAGATAGAATTAAAACTAACTGGTTAGTTGTAAAAAGACCCAATACTAGGTTACATGGAAGGACAACGTTTTTTCCCACATAAAACTCTATAAACGGGTTTTTTATTCTTGTGAGGCGCTGAGTGCTTCAAGCGACGACTTAAGGCTTAATTAAATTATTAATACGAGTTTGAGTTATATCACTTAATGCTTCCTGAGTGTGCACTCCATAATAATTTAAATTATCTGATCAATATCATAATCAGTTTGTTTGTCTGCCTAGTAATATTCCAATGGAGGATAAATCAATAGTTCAAGCAGATCATGGAAATACATCAGCGTGATCTTTTTCCAAAAAAAATAGCTATTCCTATATAAAAATGCGGATTAACGTGTTGGTAAATAATATTTGCCTGCACTTGAAGATATGGAAGTACAATGATCTCTAAAATCATGTTGTTAATGTAATTGGTTGTATCCAAGTTACTGCCAATAAGAGATAAAGTTATATGCTCCTATAAAATACTGCAATCCCATATCATTACTTCCTATGGATGAGCTGGGTCAAGGTCATCAACAGTACAGTCTGGTATGTAGTGAATGGTGAGGTATACTAAGTAGGCTATCCTTTACTGATAGTTAAATGAGAACGTAACCAAAAATTTTTGTTTTGAACTATAATAACAATTTTTATTAGTGCGTAATGTAATATAAATTGCACAGAAATGAAAATAATATAACATAACGTAGGAAAAAATCTTACTGGTATACATAAATAAATTTTAATATCGAGGACATTTTAATTACGAACATCTCATTAAATTTCTGTGTAAATAAAGTATGATCAAAAGTTGATTAATTTTACATGTTGCCCTGAACACAATTGTAGATTTCAGTTCGTAGATTATTATTTTAAATAACTGTATTGACTTGAATTTAGTTGCTTTAAAATAATGTTTATTACTAAAATATTTCGAGGCAATTCATATATTCGTTTATTCAATATAATGCAAATAAGCTTTGATCGCACTTTTCCGCGTAAAAGTTGTCTCGAAAACAACTGAAAACACGAAAAAACGAATACCCTTGTTTTCATATCACTCATTATTTTTGAGAGAATCTAATGTAGACGCTCAAATATGACAGTGATTAGATATATTTAAAACAATCAATGTACTTGCGACAGGGATTTTGCTTTTCTCGCTTTTGTATTATACAATTTTGGAATAATTGTTCAATATTACATTGATCATTATATTCATCTTGTTGAATAATGGTATTAAAGTACTTCCACATTTACAAAAATCGTCCCAAAAACATAATTTTTCTTTAAAATTTTAAAAATTACCAAAACAAGGAAGTGTTTTGATTGCCACTTTAAATAAACAACTCAAATTATAATATAAGAAAATGCAATTGCAACTAACGTCTAGTTTACTATGCTTATACAATACAACTAGTACAAACACTGGCCTGCATTAGACTGACTCACACTGCAAATGGCGGAGTGACCCCTATCGACGGCACCTGCTGTCATATCCTATAAAAGGTGCTGAAATTTCTTCCTTCGCACATTTCCTATACTCTTTTGCCACCGTTGTTTGCCTTCAAACAAAACAGAGATTTATCACTAAACATAAGGTAATGTCGTTCTTGTACCGAATATTTTATTTCAGTATTCCTCTTCAATATTCAAGTACAATGCACCTGGATAGGAGATAAGCATTAGGATAGGTAATACGAATGCATTCCATATAATACTATTTGGTGATAAACCGATGAAACTGAAACTTACGTTGCAAATTTCCTATCCAGTCATTTTCAAATGAACTAGTCGTACAAAACTTACTAAGATAGTCAAAAGTCTTAAAGAACTTCATTGTAGGCTATTACTTTTCGGCGGTGAGCTCCTTTCTCCTCCTTGAACACTGTAATACAGTCACTACATTTCGGTTAACTCTGGAAGCAGGCAGTGTCTTGTTAAAGAGGATCTACACCTCTCATCACAACAATTCGACCACAATCGAATATTAATCTAATTTAGGCGTTTTTTTTAAATATTTTGGAGTGAAGGTGGACAATTTAATAAAATGTTAAAACTAACTTGTTAGCAAAATGCTTCTTTGTTTACTATGATATTATTAAGCAAAACCTCAAGTATCACTAGTTAGGTTTTGATCTATCTTTAATAGTTTGTTCACTAAAGTTAATGTTTTCTGAAAATGTCATCAAAATTAAAAATCAACTTCTGAGTGTTGCGTTTTTATGGATATCCAATTTTGATTATTTGGATATTTTTTGGCTGTGGCATTCTACATCATTTTAAAAATTATGATTGTTTTTTAATCTAGTCTCTGGTACTTAAAAGCATTAACAGCTTTTAAAAATTACTTTAACCTTGTGACAGTAGATTAATGCGTTATTTCAATTTTCAAAGCTATTTCTATCAGTTGTCAGATATAATAATTTCTCATGGCTTATCAAATTTGGTTGAAAAATTATAATTTTTATTTTTTAATACAATGTTTACTAACCAAACGCATTTAAACTATTCTGTTCCGATTGTTACCGTTATAATTTGTATAAGCTAAAATCTTTCAAAACTATTTTTAGACCGTTTGCCTATGTATTCTTTCAAAGTACTCACTCAGTATAATAGTTTCTTCTTTCATGAGTTCATTATTATATTTAATTAACCCAATTTCTGTTCCGGCAATTTGAGTATATAAAAGTTGAAATGAGTGGGGAAATATAGAGATTATCCACACTGTTTATATCTTAGCATTTAAGAGGGTATTCCTGTATAATGGGAACCAATTTGCTCTAGATCCAAGGATTAACGGGATATTACGCAAACGGTCAAATTAAAGCTGCCTCTAATTTTATTTTTAATACTTATAACTTTGAACTAATTTAATTTTAAGATGTTTTAATATTGCGAGATCATTAATATAATGTAGACATATGTATTTGCATCCAAAATAATTATCTTAAAAATGAGATTCAAATATATTACAAGAAGTCCTTGATGAAAATTGTGTGTTGAACATAAATTCTTAATTGCGTATCTCTGCTGAACAATAAAGATTCGTTTACAGAGTAATAACTTCTTACATTTCGATGGTTATTTACTATAACTTCCAATATTTCTATTATATGCGGTTATTTCGTTTAATTTGAAATACTCTTGTAAGAAAAGGTTCCTATTTTACGTAACTAATTACGCAGTACGATTAATCGTTTAAAATTAGGGATAGGAAATATTATTTACATTTTTGTTAAAAAATATATTAAATCAAATGTAACTGACACAATGAAAATTTTGTCTCCAGCAATTCCTCGTTAAAGAGTTATAATTTTTACCTGTAAACGCAGTATGTAGTAGTGATAAATATTTTAAATATTTGTAAAAGTCTTTCTTTAATTGTAAATGTTTATCCGTAAGTAACTCTGAATCCTAAAGATTAATTTGCAACCTGTCTAAGTTCAAAAATAATATAACGTCATTCGGAAATTCAGTGTATCAGTCTCTAGTATGCGCTGAAACATTACGCAGAGTTCAAAAATTTGCTAATTACTTGTAATAGGTGTGAAACTGATGGAAAGTTCGGTTAAAATTTTTAGAATAATGTTGGCTATACAGGGCAACCAGTGAATTCTTATTTTATTAAAAGACAAAGGCCATTTCTGGACAGTCACAGTATAAACCCTCTTATTCGTTTGGTAATTACATTTAAAAATTCTTGTAACTTACTATAGATTTGAAAAAAACTTGTAAATCATCCATCTACCAAATTATGTTTATTCAAATGCTCTGTAAATAAAAAGTTTGAACAGTTTAATAATAAACATCCAAGAAGTTTTGATCTCTTAAGAGATCATTATCAAAACAAAAGGAAAACAAACACAAGTGATATTAAGAAAAATAGCAAACTAATCCTCTAAATGCTTCTAAAAATAACAACAAGTAGTAAATATTTGACTGTGTATTTTAAACAGGATGCCAATTAAATAAAAAGAATAACTAAGAGATAAGTAAAATGATTGGTTAACAAAATTCCAAAATTTAAATTAATAGAAATGATTAAAATATTGAATTTCAGTGAACTTTAACCATTAATTAATGTAATTGTATAGCAAGTTATCCGGTCTTTTTCCATATATAGGTTGTCATTGTAACATTATTTAAATAATGTGTAGACCGGCTGTAAAAATTGTAAATTTACTTTGGAAAAAAATTTTAAAATTTCCCTGTAAATATTGATCATAAATCTGGATCTGTAATGACCTATAATCACTCATATGTTGTACAGAAACAAGATTATTTATTTAGTATCATATTACTGAATGCTTTACTTTTTTTCTTTACATTATAAGGAGTAGCACGCTACCTAGTGCTGTAACGACACGTATGTTTGGGATCTCAAATACCATGTTGTTCATTGCCGCAGGTTTGCTCTAAAATTCGGAGAATGGGCCATGACTGTTTGATGGGTACACGGAAGGGAAACTATCTAAAAATTTCGTTATAATAAAATTATTTACAAAAGTGCTCTCAATTGTAGCTCGGAGTTCACAAACTTTATTATTTAACGTTGTGTGTTATATTTTATTTAGAACACACTGTATATATGTGTATCCGAATTTTTCTGGACATTCATTGAATTAATTCATTTGATTTTACTTATTTAAAGAGCGTTTTATTTTTCTTATATTTAGATGTACATCTTTAAAAATGCTATTTTTATTTAATTCTGTGTTATCTGACTTTGGACCAGGGAAATTACACCAAAACAAGGCTGTGGTTCGAAATAATTAGAGGATAGCTGGAAATTGTTTTAAATGCTTTATTTTAGTACTATATTAAATAATTTGAGTTTTCCCCAATTTCCTAGGACTGCGTTAGCTGCAATCTCCAAAAACGGCCAAATTTTTGGACTTTTTCAGTTTTTCATAAATAACTCGGCTAATACCTTTCCTACAAAAAAAATACTATTCATAAATTTGTCATGCTTCTCTGGTACTTTGTACTGGTTAGAGGGAGTCTGACGAAAATAATTGAATGTCTTTGTCGACTTGACTTACTCGGCGGCTTGTGCTCAAAGTGCAAGAGGCCTTTCAGGGAGTTCAATATTTAATTTATAGACCTCTGATTTAATTTACGAAGGTAATGTTATAAGGTTTTTCGCCAGTATGATAGTGTATCATTACGATTCTATAGTATGATCTCTATTTTAACCTGTATGATTTCATTTTATATATTGTATTCGGTATTAAGATTCGAATTATATCTTTAATAAAAATGGGATTCCTTTTATACATGTATTTCAAATGTTAAATTCATATTTACACTGTACAGTTCTTATATGATATAATATGTACTATTCTATGGTTCTATATCACCAAGTTTGCCATGTATTTCATGCTCTATAATAATTCTATGTTACAAGATGTTATCCTAAAGTTTCAGGTTATATTTGTTTGCATGCATAATTTATTTTAGTGTTAAAGTGTATCTGTGAATCAACAATTTAGATAAGGGGATAAATGGCAAGGAATTCTTTATTTGTTATGCCTTTTATAGGTTGCGAAGTATTAATTTAAATGGAAGTCGTCCAAGACGTTTTCCTACTTCGTATCATTACGGAGCTATATACATAACAGCGGAAGCGTCCTTTTGCTGTATATATAATCCTCTCAGAGGCTTATAGGAGAATGGACAATGCATCGGAAGTCGTCTAGGAACATAGATATGTTTTACGATTGTGGTATTCTCTATTATAACTACCGGAGAACGTCCTTATAGCGTTAGCAGAGAACTATGGTTCCATGAGCGTAATACAGCGGAAGTCGTCCAGGAATATTATGTTCATAAATACAAATGACGAGGAAATACATTTAATGGAATGTATAATCAGCAGGATATGGTTTAGGTGAGAGGATTGTGAAGACTCTGATGTTTATATGTTTATTGCTGGCTTTTATAGTCCTTTCGATATCAAAATTTTTAATAATGTATGATTTTCTGCGAATTAAGTTGTAATGTACTGAAAGCTTACAATTCCATCTATTTTAATTTTGTAAAAACCATTATAGGTTTCTATCTATCTAAACTACATTAAAGTTACATTATACTACTGCCCATTAGGTGGCTATACGAATTTATTCTTAAATAATTTACAATTCATTAGGTCCCTATTTTCTAGTTATATTCAATTATCACTTTTACCACTCTATGGCCATACCTGTTCGGTTTTGGTATTTATTTACCCTTGTTGACCTGTAATGAAAGTACAGTGAACTTACTTTTTCAATCATATGTTATTAGGGTATCTTTTCTATTGAATTCTTTATTGATTCTAAAATATTTAAATAAAATTGTATTTTTTTTATTTAAGGGATTCTTTCATGGGTTATTTATATTTCAATACATATAATTTATAATTTAAACTTCATTATTTAAATTTAGTATTTAATCACATTTTACCGTTCTTGTTGCAATATTTGATACAGAAAATATAAATAGCGATATGACGATTAATCAAGATGGGGGAAAACGGCGACACACTATAGAACATTAAATTTTACGTGGATTAAGTACCTTAACTTCAAAAAGCAGTTGGATAAAAGTGTTCAAAGGCTGTTTCGAAAAACCTTATTTTTACTTTTATATAAATTGTAGAGCGTAAAATTCTGCGTCCTTTGGATATGTATACTTTACAAATTGATTGAAAATTAGTGCTAGAGACTGGAGTCAATCCTAAAGGAGGCAGACGCTCGCAGCTGTCCCATGCTCTATTGTTTTTGTGTGGATCTTTAGTTTGAGATAAGCATTGTCCCTTGTCTCTGTGTGAAGTCGAATTATTTATTTAAAATTTGGGTGTGTATTTAAGTGCAGCGTTATTCAGTTTAGTTGTGAAACTGTGAGGAATGCAGCAAGATGACGTATTCAGAGTGTTTCACTTGTAATGGAAGTTTGTAGCCTATTACCCCGTTCCTATAACGGGATATTAGTTATGTCAGCTAGCTCTGAGACTCTACAGGAGGTGCGTTAGATCTGCGCTTAAATAGCATGCAACGGTTTATATATTAAGGGCGCCGGATGGTGGATTCCGTCAGATGGAAAGAATTATATAGTGAAAATAGTGACCGTTGTATCCTATTTGCGTAAGGGGATAATAAATATGCACATTGGAAAGAAAACAAATAGGTTGTAATCAAAACTTAATTAATAACAAAATTATTTGAATTAACATATTAATAACAACATTTCATATGAAAGGAGATTAAAAATGCAAATAAATACTTAGTCAGTTTCGTTTATTGATTTCCCTGTAATTTTACCATCTCTGCTTTTGGGGTTCAGTAGGAATTTGGTTCAAACTTCATTGTTCGAACAAGGAAGGGCCACTGGAGACTGCTGTAAGATACTCATAGAAAAGTAATATGTTCTACATGAAACTGAAAATAGGTTTAGTAAAATATACAAGTTATCAATAACGTTCTGACTTATGTTTTTTAAGTTACAAATTAATTATGCCAAAACAATAAAATAAATGTATTTGATTGATTTAGTCACAAGCAAAGAATGTAATTTAAATTCGGTAATATAAATTAGAATTGAGTTCAAAAATTGAAATTTACTTTTAATATGAATTCTAACCTTATTATTTCAAAGAAGAAGGTCGAACGTTCTTACCTATTTATGTGGTTACAAATGAATTTAAACTATCTAATGCTTAAGAAGTAAAACAATTTACCCTTTATAATTGTAGGAACTTGACCTGACACGATGTAACAAGATAACAGCAGGCTTAAACTTCCCACATGCTAAGAATCGACATCGATTTAAACCTGTATCAGCCTTAAAATGCAGATACTTGCTTCATTGACATAAGGCAATTCTTGCTGATTTAAAACAACTAAAAGAACAAAAAAGTATTAACCAAGTTATAATTACCAAACAGTTGCAATCATATTGTACTTTTAACTAATCCCTTAAATCTACATAATTATTTTCATATTAATGAAACGATTATATATTACACTAAGCAATTTCATCTTAACACAATATTTAATTTTAAATTTATCTATTAGACATTATTTCAACAAATTATGAATACAACATGTTATTGCAAAAGCCTGGAAAAGACAAAGACTTGAAATCATTTGCAAATCTCTACAAAAGATTGACATTCGTAATAGCCAAATGCATTGATAAATTCAAAACGTTGTCACTTCTATTTTTGAAAATGAACGTTGCCACGTTTCTGAAAAATACCACAACCAAATATAAATGAATATATGATGAAGTTTAAATGTTGAATTAAATAAACTGAAAGCAATTAA
>JAHWXV010680028.1:0-15492 GCA_024586415.1 Phrixothrix hirtus
TTACGTTTTGACTGTTGTTATATAAGACTTTTTTGTTTGTATTGATGTCCTCTATCACCTGTTACAAGGACGAACGCTATTTTCTTTACACCCTGTATATTGTATTGTAATTAATTTTAGATTGTGCATGCCCGTAGCTTAGTTTCACTTAGTTTCATTATTAGTTACTTTTCTCATGGCAGCCGTATTTATACGGGGTGATCTGGCATCGGTGCGTATGCACAAGCATCAGTAGGCGGGGCTTGATGGCACTGCAGAACTGGGCTATGCTTCGTATGGTATGTAACTGTAGCAATAGTTCTGTAAGATGAGATTGCTTACTTATTTGAACGTAGTTTGTATATATTAAATTGTAGTTAGTTTTTTAATTGTGCATGTCCTTAGCTTAGTGTTACTCTGTTTATTAGCTTATTTTCTAATTTGCAGCCGTATTTATATGTGGTGTTCTGGCATCGGTGCGTGTGCACGAGCATCAGTAGGCGGGGCTTAACGGCATTGCAGGGCTGGGTGGGCTTTGTATTGTATGAAATTGTAGCAATAGTTTGTAAGCTGAGATTGCTTATGTATCTGCAGGTAGTTGCATATATTAATTGTAATTAGTTTTAGATTGCGCATGTTTTGCATAGTATCATTTTGTTTTATTTATTAATTTGTCTTTATTTGGGATTTGTATATATCTAGGCATTAGGTAGGTGTATTTGTTAATAAGTTTAATTTGGTTATACTGTGTAATTTAGGGTTAATTCGCATTTAGTTCTTTTGTTTTATAATTTATTTGGGAGTGCTGTCCATATTGTACGCAATAGTAGAGTAGTTTGCAAGTAGAGATTTCCTGTTTTAATTTTTGCTATTTTACATGCATGTAACGCTATTTTATTTTGTAATTTGATCTGAAACAAATGGGCTGTATGGTCATTATGCCTCCAGCGGATATGACCAAATACCGCCGATTCTGTTTTTGCATCTTTGTACGTTTGACAAGCTGAAGGTACAAGATACTTTTATTCTCGTTGGTTGTATGGCGCTAGTAGATAGTTATCTCGACAACAAACACCAATCGAAGCGTAACAAAAGTCTGAATTAACACAGTAGTGTGTTAAAAAATTTCGACATTTAGCGCTCTGTGAGTGTTATTCTCACAAAACTGTGGAGCGTATGCAGATCTAGTAACTTTAATACCTCCAGAAGCAAACGAGGTAAGTTAGGCTTCGCTTCAGCTATAGATGGTTCGTGAGTATCGATCGACGGGGCAGGTGCACGACTGCGTTGCCCAAATCATGGCCATGTCCCAAATTTATTATGAAATTGAAGATATCGTCTTAATACTGATTGAAAGTGCCGAAGGAGGTGTATGGTGATATCTAAATGATCCAGCATAACGTTGCATCGATCACCAATTAATCATTAGACCAGTATCAGGCCTGGTAGACATTGCCAAAGAGACTGAACGACGCAAAAATGACCCCGAAAAATCCCGGTACAAAGCACATAGAATGACTCGCAACTGAACTTTATTTGCAGGTAAAATTATCATATGTAACTTGACATGAATTTTCCAATACGATCTGGGAACAATGGGATAATCGGTGCACCGGGAAATCCCCATGTCATCAAGAATAAGCAAGCCGAAGATGAAGGCTATGATGATCGTTCTTAGATATCAATGCCATAGCCGGGTTTGACTTGGTACCACCGAATCACGAACTTAATCAGCGGTACTATCGTGAGGATATGGCTAAAAAATTGAAAAAGTATGCCTTGTTCTCGGATAAGGTGATAAAATCGTTGGTCCCGTGTTAATCTGAGGTTCGGTACATTAAAAATCACTACTAGCTGTGCAACTCCCCTAGATTCAACAAAATTCTAGTAGTTACACAAGAGGGTCAAGGGAATTTCAGCATCCCAAAATCTTAGCCACAAAAAAATAAACAACAATTCATAATTATAAAAAGGTTGTAACGTGTACCTGAAATTTAACCCAAAAACACCTTTACTGTTTAAATATGATTTGTTTACTTCAATTTAAAACACGTTTTGGCCCATTGTAATTTAGTTACCCTTAGAATAATTTAATTTTTCGAATGATTTATTTAGCATTTTATATAGATACCCGGTATATATATATTTATATTACATTTTATTACGTAAAACGCCATAATTAAGTTTCTGTCATCATTTGTAATTAATATAAAATTAACTTGTTTATGCAGGTATAGATAAACAGATAACCGATAACTCAAGGTTCAATATTTTTAAACAAAACATCAGAGTTCAAACACAGGCCGTGACCTAGCTTATTTTTTTTGTCTGCCGGAAATAGATAATAGCTATCGCATTATTCCAGTTCCTAGTTATCTATTTAGTGGAAATTTCGAAATTATAAGTAGCAATTTTTCGCTTTACGTTAATTAAATACTTATTTTTGATTATGGATTTAGATCCGTTGTCTGATTATCTATCTTTTCATACAATTTAAAATATATTAACATGGTGAGATGAACACGTAATTAATTATTTTTGTTTTGCAAGGCAATGAATTGTTTAAAGATTTTTCTGATACGTATTACTATACCTTTACGTAATCAATTTGCGATTTTAACAGTATTACCGCATTGTTTATGTTTATTTTATGAGTTATCAAAGAAAAGTGTACATAAAGTTGATTTAGGTGTGCTTTGAAAATAGTATAGATTCGAAGCACAAATCCAAATTAAACAATCATTTCTAAACTTTCAAAGCAGCAAGATCTAGAACATGATTTCTGAGAATTGCTCTTAAAGCAAAACCCGCTGTAATATATCCAAAGCGTAATATTTAGTCAACGAATTAAATTAATTATTAGCGAAATCGTTTAGTATATGACTTCCATAAGGCGTTAATTGAAAACGTATATTAAAATCAAGGATCCTAATCATTAGCATTCATTTGTTAAAAGCATAAAATGAATTAATTAGTCGACTTTTACTAATAGTCAAATAGATGATCTGTACTGCACGTGTAATATACTGTTTACGTTTAGTTGAAAAGCATACATTATTATTTAGTTATTAGCGTTTACTTTACCTTAATCCATCCCAAAACGCGATGTTGGACACGATTTCGGAACATAATGAAAGCCCGGCGATCGAGGGGTAGTACTAATTATCCCCCTGTCGTTAACTTGCACGACATGATCTGTATAGAAGTTGTCGGATCCGCCAAATCACAATACTGCAATCCTTAAAGACGCTAATCACTGAATAATTACCACTACCGTCGTTAACACCATTAAATAAATACAAAGGTTAAATTATAACAAACCGTAGATACACGTGAATGTACGGACGCGGCCATTTTAACAAAAATTCAATAATCTGAAGTTAGTGATCGCAGATCGCGGTCGCATCAATACGACCTCTGTCGAGATTCACAAATAATAAATACAGTACACTTTTGCTTTGATAAGGGTTGTGAACTTGACTAGAATAAATTTGAAAATAGGTGTAATACGAATTAACTTTAATTCTCAATAAATCTTTATTGATAACATTAATAATTGTAAATACGATAGAAATAAAATCTATGTATACTGTATAACATGCATTTTGAAATATATATAATGGTATTTGATTAGTAAATAAATAACTTTTAAAATTGCTTTGTGTTAGTTATTATAAAAATTAACAAACATAATTTAACAAGTAAATAAATTAATTTGCTAAAAAACAAGAGCTAAAATATACCCTGCAATTGCGTTATTAAGAATTTAATTAGAATAACCTGGTCAGAATAAATATTTACAAAACCAGTATAATAACATTCATAATTGAGAATTCGCATTTGAAAGAATTTATTACGAGAACCCAGCTGCAGCTTTTCGCACAAATAAGATATACACCCTAGGTCATCCATAACGTACACGAACTCCCTTCTTAAAATCCAAATCTTTCCCTATACAATAAACCCCCTTTGTAAATATCCCTATCCTGTTTTCTTTTAATTAATGAATTAGTTTTAGGTAAAAATAATATTCATCGAATAATTGATTGTGAGTATAATTGGCGTTTACAATTCGACGCAGTCGTGCAAGGACTCCTTCCACGTTACATTTTGACGTAAACCCTACATATTGTCGCAACTCTGTGCCCCACTCTTCTTCTGATAGCTACTCGAGGCATTGTATGTAAACTTATTGTAGTCAGGAGTAGGGTTGAACATACCAAAGTTCCTGTCGTTACAATTTGACATCCTCAAGCAGGGACTCCATAGTCGCATTACAAGTTACCCATAGAGAAACACCTAATTATTACTAAGAAAAACATGCCTGAAACATTCTACATGTTTGGCATACTTGATTTAAAATAATTAGTAATTAATTAATGTAATGATTAAATAAGATGAAATACTTTGAAAACGAAATTTAGGGTAGTAATTAAAATAAGAGTGAAATCTAAGACGATGTAAGGAAATTTTATAATTTAAACAAGGATGTAGAAATATAAAATGAAGATTAAAATCGCCGGCTCTAATTAATAGAAACTCGAATATGAAGGTCTATGACGTACATTTTATTTGGTTAGAGATATACGTGCCGTGATAAAAACTTCGATGAATGAGTTTTTTTATCAGCAACTGCTGACGCTACATCAATTTGAAATAATAAGTCTGATAGCCTATTCTTTGAGATAGTTAGTGCCAAGTTTGAACAAGTTGCAACTTGTCAGTTGGTTTCCAGAATAGGAAGAGCGAGGTCGTGTTTATCGCGCATCGTGGATTTCGAATAACGCGTTAAAATAAAGTTTTATTTTATGTTGCATAAAAGCTCATGAAATGTTAAAATCAGTGTATGGCGGCAATATCGTGACTCTGAAGTCGGTTTACAAGTGGTATCAGCGACTTAAAAGCAGAAATAAGTCGGTTAAAGACGAACGACGATTGAGACGTCCTTCGACCTTAAAATCAGATAAATACGTGCAAACAGTGGCAAAAACGATTCAATTGACTATTCGAGGGCTTATGGAAGAATCGCACATCTCGTACGGGTTCATGCAAAGTATTTTACTCATAATTTGCAAAGGAGACGTGTGAGTGCGAAAAATATGTTCCTATTTGTCCTCATCCACTTTACCCTCCAGATTTAGCACCATGCGACTTCTAGATCTTCCCAAAAATAAAAATCGTGCTAAAAGGAAAACGTTTTGACGCAATTCTCGACAGAAGCCTCTCAGAAATGCTTCCAATCATGGAATCAACGTTGGAATAATTGCATCGCCAGCCAAGGAGAGAAGCTTGAAGGAGATTAATTCAAATTTGATGTAAACCTACCACTTTGTTCGCAATAATTCATTAATCGTATTTTTTGATCACACGTAATTAAATGCAAAGCAACCGTTTACGTGTTGGCACACGGTTAATGTTATGTCTGAGTAATTTCAGGTCGCTTTTCATCTACATAAAAGGGAGCTGATTCCATTTATTATAATTGTTGATATACTAGATAAAAATTTAGCCTCCCGTATTCGAGAGTGCGTCTGTGATGCAGTTAGAAGACCTTCGTATTCCTTTTCGAAGCGCGTCTGTATTGTACTTTGAAAACACCTACTTAAAGAGTCTGTAGTCTCGGTGCCTGTATTACGAGATTTCAACAAGAACCAAATTTGCATGAAAAATAAAATAATTATTTTATATCACCTAGATTTTGGAAATAGTTTCAAAGTATAGCTGTTGTTATGCACTTAACCAACGTGGACACCAAACTGGCATTTCTGTTATGCAATCTGGTTGTTAACGACTAATGAATAATTTTAATCTAGCCAAAAATATTAACAATGTATACTCACACACACTAACAATACTTTGATTGCACTAACATTAACTCAAAAGGTTTCGGTCTTTTAAGCCTTCTCACTAATCCAGTATTGCCGAGGAAGTGTATGACCTCG
The DNA here is from genome assembly GCA_024586415.1 of Phrixothrix hirtus. Taxonomy (NCBI): domain Eukaryota; kingdom Metazoa; phylum Arthropoda; class Insecta; order Coleoptera; family Phengodidae; genus Phrixothrix; species Phrixothrix hirtus. The sequence continues at coordinate 5,922 of JAHWXV010680028.1, forward strand.
ATGTTTACATGTTAATAGAATCTGCTTCATGAGTTCTGAGGTAATTTTTGATTATTTCATCAACAGTTTCTCTATCTAGGTCCCTGTGGAGGTCACTATTTCTAACATATTAAGATGCGCCTGTAATGCTTCTCAGTATTTTATTCTGAAAACGTTGTAACATTGTGCATTGCTCTGTTTAGTATAGCTTCGTAATTGTATTCCACATATCCATACCAGTCTAAGTACTTATTTGTATAACAAGAATTTGTTTTGTAGAGACAAAGTGCAATTTATACCAATCAACCAATACATTTCTGGTTTTTATTTTCAGTCCTTCTTTATTTTCGTATGAGGTTTCTAGTACAACTTCGTGTCTAACATCATGGCTAAAAACTTAGTATTATTTGCATAAGGAACGCATTGCCCATTGACGTTTGCAGTTAATTGTTCTACTTTCTTATTGATAATATCTAACTTGATCCACCATTTTCTTGTCCATGGTTACATTTTATTGATAGTTGCTTGTAATTTTGCAGTTGATTCCGTATCAGCTATAATAGCAGTATAATCTGAAATTGCGTTATTTTGTAGTTTTTGGAAGTTCCAGAAGATTCCACGATGTTAATATAAATTATGTAATCACTAATTTCTCATTGCTGCAACTGATACCTAAATAAATATAAGATCACGGCACCGAGTAATAGCACTGAAATTTATAATATAATCGTTATGTGTAATTATATTCCTTAATATACTCAAATCTCCCAGAATATCACCTTTATATATAAATAACAATTTAAATTGATTTAGTTGAGCTTTCCTAAGAACTTTGTCTCGTTAAGAAGTTGTTGTAAATAAATATAAATATAAACGATTATTACTAGTGCATAGGGTGAATACAAAGTCCCATTACTTCCTATCTGTTGTCATTGTATTCATGGAGAATCTTAATATAACGACTTATGCCAGAGTGTCTGTATGTACGCGATCCTTTTCATAATAGAATATGATTCTCTTCCATGAAAAAAACACATGACGGATACCATCGTGAAGTACATCAACTGTTTCGTAACTTGCTCTGGCAACCTTCTATTTATCATAGCCCATGACAGTGCAAGACTTCGAACTGGTTACTTCAGAGGCGCAGACAAATGGACAGAACCACGTCAAACCCATTCATCATGAAAGACCTCATTGAGGAGTGGTGCTTCATCCTGCTGTAACTATACATGATCTAGCAGTCCTCGATCTTGTAGCTGCAAAATAAACAAATCGCGTAACATGGAGAGGTATGACATTTAATTCACAGCACTGTCAAAGAAATATGGGCCGATCAAGTGGGTTGCAGACATTGCAGTCCAGATCACTATATGCGGCGCGTCGTATTCGAGTTCGAAGAAATAAGCGTTCTCTTTATTCCAGAACTAAACGTTTCTTGATTTTTTCACTACGGTATATCGCACATTCGTCCGAGAAAAACACTTTCCCCATTGAAGGGAGAGTTAGAAAAAAATCGCTCACAAGCCTCATGCGGTTTTTTATGTTATCATCACTCAATTAATTTATAAACAAAGGTTTAAATGACCGTAAACTCAAATCTTTCTTCTAACTTCGTGTAGGAAACCCTTAATCCCTGTGATCGCTTACGAAAGACGTCTCTAGTGAACGTTTGACGGACACGATATCCTCTGCATGCTTCTTGTCGTGTTGATGGTTGTCCTGAGCGGAGCTTATCTTTTATGCAACCAGTTACACCGTAAAATTGTTGGTTTTGGTAGGAAAGATTTCTCAAACCTTACAGTAACATCATGCTTAACATCTGTCATTGATTTTCCCGGGTAGGGTGGTTCATGAGCCCACGTGCTCATTACTAACCTGATGATGGGCTCATAGGCAATAGCAATAGCTCAGACATGCAACAATAATAAACAACAATTCATTAACATGTCTTTAATCGAGTAGAAAATGTAAGTGGGCAACACATCATACACCCAAATAGAAATTTGTATGTAGTAGATATGATAAATGAAGTATTATTTGGTTTAATATTTTATATTAAAGTAATTAGCAAGCCATATGAGCAATCTGAGGCTAATAGGCTAATAAAATGCATGCTTTTTTGTAATAGATATATTATAAAGCAACCTTAAGCGATACTGAAAAGAAGAAGGAAAGTTGTAATGTGGTGACCTGGTGACCAAAAATAGAAAATTCGTACATAACGATGTATAGATAGAGGAAAAAAATGTTGAAGGGAATTACGATAAGTTGAAAGATAGCAACAATATCACACATTTTTGCTACTCGTCTCGTTAATAAAAGCTGCTGAATGTCCTCAGCAGAGTAGTATTTGGCATATTTGCGTTTTCACCTAAAGGAGGCGGATTCAAACCCAGTCGAGATCGGTAATCTTTCATCAGAAAATAATTTAAATATATCTAATTTTCGGATGAAGGAATAAAATCGCAGGTCTTATATCGATGTGCTATTTGGCATACTAAAAATCCCTTTTAAGGGTTAGAACACCTCCAGATTCGGCAAAACATGAATCACATAAAAATGAAGCAATAATAACTCCTTATAACATTCCAGATATAACTAGTGATGGATTAGAAGACATAAGGTTAATACATTTTTCAATGACTTTGCCTATACCAAACAATGGAGGAAGTTTTTCGGAACTATCAAAAACTAGTGACCCAAAATCAAACCAAAGTGAAATTATATCTATGAAAATGATCTTAATGAAAAGGAGTTGAAACAATATCTACAGATTAATCGCCCCAGTCTAAATAGAGATGGATGGGAATTACACTCTTTCGAGGAAATATGGGCAAGAAGATACACGGGATAAAAGTTATTGAAAGCGATAAATACTCAACAATAATCAATGCCCTAGCGAATCTTCTTCAAGGTTAATGTATAAATACGAAGCCTAACATAGAAAATGTTACCATATTTCAAAACAAATTTTTAATGATTCAGCATAACCATTTTTTATTCTATATACTTACAAAAGAACAACGATAACGAAAAAATTCAAAAATATGTGTGTTAGATCTTAATAGAATTATCTTAGACATAAGAGTAAAAGGGACACAAAACATATTAATATTTAAGGGCACATAGTAAGTAATTTAAAAGGAAAGTGGGGACAAAAGCCAGATGAAAGAATGACCGCAATTTCATATTCGAAACCAATCACGGTAATGCGTATAGTTGTATATAAGCATTTAAATGTACGAATAAATGATACAGCATGCAAACTAGCATGGAACAGTTAAAGTCCACAGAAGTTACGTAAAATTAAACTAGCATGTCCGACTTTATAAAAATTAAGATACACAAAAGCTAAATTTAAATATATATGCAAATAGTTTGTTACGTGAGTTTTGACCAGGTTGCGTAGCTTTTAGAATGATGGTTGAAACTAGGCCATAAAAAAACCTTAAATAAGGTAGTACAGTTAGCTTGTTGTCTATCAGGGGCCGTGAGTTATACGTAAGGATTATCGCCGTTGCAATAAGCAATGACTATATAAAGGTAGGAAAGAAAAAAAATGTTTTAGGGCGCTACGTTGTCTATGTACTTACTAATGTATTTCGACGCCCTTTCATGTTATCGGTGAAGCAAAATTTGCGATACACCAGGATGACGTGAAGGGTGCAAAACTAATGGTAGGTAGGTGTGTTTAAAATGTACGTAATCTACATAGAGTTGTCAATTCTCGAACTCTCGATATGTGTCGAACACTCAGTATGCAAGAAGGTTTCGACAGTTGCTTATCGCCAAAACCAATGATAAAGAAATAAGTTTTACACTTGCGATGGCGTTCAGAAAGAACGGTCATGACATAAACTTTTCAAAAGTCACTCATAGGTTCCTTTAACAAATAGCATTTTATATCAAGTGAATAAAATTCTAAGGTAACAGAAAACAAGCGGTTTATTCCGGCAATTAGATATCGACACAGGTGCAGGATGCAGATAAATAACAATTAGCAGAAGTATTAACCCTTAAAAATTTCTTTTGAGTAATTACATAAAAAATAGTTGAGGTGCTTCCTAGATCGTTAGGTCCAACTGAAAGTCTACTGGGCTAATAAAATTCCATGAATATAAAGCGAGCCGCAATAAAATGAATAAATTCGAATTCAATGATTATAATAGTTTGAACTCGACTGAAAATAAAAATGAAAAGTCCTACAAGAGCGATAGAAAAAATACAACTAGACCATATGCGGCCCGCGGGTTGAACATAGCGGTTCTAGATTAAAGTTGGCATAATTAATCCAACATTCCTTACATAATATCAATAAAATTATTATCAAACTACAAGTTCTAAGTCATGTTTTACCATAGTTAGTGAATAATAAAGATGATAAAAATTAGGTTCACCAAATATATCTTGATATTTCCTGAATAATAGATTATCTATCTAAGGCGAGTTCGTCCTAAGACAACAGATTTACGCAATTAACGTTTATATTATACCGGCGGCAGAAGATTACCTGCACATACATATTATTGTTTAAGCTAACTAGAATTGATATGAAAATTTATAAGACTTGAGTTAGTGACGATAACATTGAAATTTAAAGATTATGAAGAATGTTCTTTAAAGGAAGCCTAATTACCTTTTGAATGGCGAACACTATATATACGCATGCAAACAGTAATTACAATTCGTTTTCCATCGCGTCAGGCGATTCTATTTGAATTTAATAAAATGTATTTGAATCGGAGATTAAGGTGATCTTAAATATGAATCATAAGAACGTTGATTGTACCCGAGGAAGTCTCTGGCAAATAATCAAGTTGTCTTTGATAAGGCATCCTTCAATCATGTTAGTAGGTGAATTAAAAGCAGTGAAGTCGTCTAATACTTCACTTTACAAGTTTTCGAAATAATTCGATCTATCCCATTACACAAAACAATGTAGTTGTACAATGTACAATAACGAAAAAATATGTGGCAACTACTAGTAGTACTTCAAAAAAAAAGAACAACCTGAGTTGGCAGAATCCGAGAATGTGAATGATGCCATCATAACATCGGACCAGGTGAAAAGTTCGGAATAAGAAGGATGTAAGCAGGCCTAGCTTTAATAAAGCTTCTCGCTCAGACCAACTACTAGGTCTTGAGCTTGGCGTCTCGGAGTATTTCAAGGACATCCATACATAATGGTAACAGGCATGCGTCCCACGCCTGTCTATTGCTGCTAACTAAAACGACGTAAAATGCTATTAGAGACTGTGGAAAGAAAATTAATAATGCTTACCCTTTGAAAGACGGAAACTAAGAAAGTGGACTAGTTTTTGATTTCTAAAACATTTTTACATAAACTCGGCTTTAAGAATGCCGAAAATATGATCGCACATATGACCGAAAGACAACAATTTCAAATAAAACGCGTTTTATTACTTATAAGGGTAACCTTTAAATTACGACCGAAATCGCGTTTCGTGTAAAATATTAAATAGTTTCTTAAACGCTAATCTCCCAGTGGCGTAACAAGGGTTTGATAAATCAATAAATATGCTAAAGCGAAACTTGAATAACTTAAACCGAAGTAGTATTTAATTAAAGGATAAAAATAAAAAAGAAAAAAAGGAGTGTTTCATAAGAAAGTGACAATATAAGATAAACAAACGATAGATTAGAAAACAGTTAATATGTAATAATTAAGTCAGGTCATTAACGTAAAAGTTACAATAAAACTAGAATGCTGACTATAAATTCCATCAGTATGAGGTCTATGTAAAACCGCCATACTATGTCACAATTCTAAAATGTATTGGAAGTGAGTGATTCTTGAATTTGGAGTTTCTTATTTCTGTTCTAAAGTTCACCCGTAAGATTAAAGTCTTTAGATTCATTGATTCCTGATACTGGTTCTCACTTGGGGGAATGTTAATTACGGTCTAGAGGGACACGACGACATCCTAGTCTAAATCTACACGCCGGCTGAGATTGGTCCAGGCTCTCTGTTCAACTTTGCCCTAATTACACACGCTAACAATTTGAAATTTTGTAAAGAGGTTCAATGTTAGAACATTAAATTTGTGCTGGGTAGCACAATCACCGCTATGTGAGGGTTGGGTCGCCCTAAAGAAAGTTCTATCCTTGTATACACGTGCTAATATCTCAAAAACTATCGAAGCTATTGAATAAAAGTTAAATCAAATTTTCGATGATTTTAAAAGTACTGGAAGACAGCGCAATTGTATCAAAATCTAATAATTAAAAAAAATTAACCCGATCCCCTCTGCACCTTGAAAGACTGAAAACTTCTAAACGACTCAAAAGAAAAATGCTTTGTGTAAAATTCAACCATATACTGGGTGTTAAAAAAAGGTCCTAATGAACATAGGTCCGCAAAGCAACCATCTTTGAGATAAGAGGGATTTTCGTTTTCAAAAATTAAAGAAAATCACAACTTTATTCTTAGTTTAGTATTATGCATACGCATGTTTTGCACAACGATTAGCAAGTTCTGCATACCTTAACTTCCTGGTAAACACTTTTTCCAAACTTTTGGAAGATGTCCCTCTAAATCAGAGATCGCAAGTTTGGTTTACGCAAAATGAGTCACAGCCGCATTTTACGCTTGCTGTTTAGGGAGCACCCGAACCAAACATTTCATAGAAGATGGATAGTCCGAAGGATCTCACTTGCTTGGCGTTTTAGGTCGCCCCTTTGAATTTTGTATTTGGGGATACTTAAAAAGTTTAGTGTACGCAATACGTGTAAATAATCTTACCGAGTTACAACAGAAAATTGAACGGTGTTGTCAAACAGTTCGAGCACAACCGGGCATTTTAGAAAGAGTGCGAAGATCTTTGTTGGAATGTAGATGTGTGTTGAAATGGAAGAAAGATCTATCGAACAACTTTTGTGATAATTGTGTTTTGTAGCGCTAAACGCTAAAAAACATAAAAAATTTACAAAAATGAAAATCGCTCTTATCTCGAAAACTTTTTTACTTGTTTTGGGCCATACAAATACTATATGCCTGTTAAATATTTAAACGGTTTTTTAACAGCATGTGTAGGTTAATTATGCGAATAGGCGTTTGAACAAAGGAAAAGTGAAATTCATACGTGTACATTTACACATGTACATACTTATGCTGTGCGACAAAAACTGCACAACCTGGAAAGCGTTGGAATTTTTTGATCAAATTTAGCGTTTGCAAAGTATTGTATGATTAAAATGTGAAAGAATAAAGTCAATAGTTCTTTATTTTTTACTGTTGAGCCGCCTAGATTATTTATGCATGCAGTAAGACGTCGTGGCACCTAATCTAAAACGTTGTCGATGGCATACTGTATCCCAAGCAATTTATATTTTGTCGCAGAGCTTCCAAAGGCAACCGTGGGTTAGATAAATTCTTTAGCCTCCTACCCATAATATCTCAGATACGTTCATTGGGAAAAGACCCGGAGATCTTGATGGACAAGGAAAACGGTTGACGTATCTCTCTTCAAAACAGTCCAGCGACAGCGAAGTCCATGTTTTGTGAGGACGAGCATTATATTGTTGAAATAGAATGTTTTCCAGTGTTTGAATAATTGGAACATGTAGTTGCACTACTTCCTGAATGTTTCGTTCGGAAGTCACATTGCCACGAATGAGACAGCTTCCTTGTATTCTCATAGCTGCCTCACTTTTGCACATGGTGGGTAACATTTGTGTCCGTATACTATTCATGTAGTCTACACCTATTTTTAGAAATAAGATGGTACTATCATTATATTTCGTAATATTGCTGATTGGAAATTGTTGTAAATATGCATGCTAATTTAAGAAGAAATTTTCTCACCAGTAAAGCGAATTTTAGCCTTGACTACAAGGTATATTATTATTATTTGATTTAACTATTGCGGAAAGAGAAACTGCGTTTGTTGGTTTCACATTAAATATGAATACCATAATGTGCTGCACTGAGTTAGTCGTCGCACTGGTATTTGCTGATGATCCCTTGTAAATTTTGTCTGACGAATAATACCTATCGTAAGCGCACTTCTCATGAATAACAATTCCAAATAGGTTGAAGAGGTATAATGAGAATTCGTACAACATTATTTCAACCAACCAATTTGGTTGAAAAAAAGCGCAATTTAGTATGAGGACGGCGTATTACTGTAGGACAAACCTTACAAGAACTATGGTTTTCAAATATTTCCCACATAAAATTTGAACATTTCGATATGATAAACTATTAAACTGTACTGACGTGGAAAAAGTGCAAAATTAACTGCAGAAACTTGTAATAAACAGTAGATCAATGTAGCCAACACAGAACGTAGGTTTTAAATTTTTTTCTGCGATAACTATTTAAGCAGTTGATACCAACAATTATAAATAAAAATACAACAGGAACCAGTATTATGCAAACTTAGTGACGTTACGGGTTTCTTTATCTACGTCGCGGGGAAAAATTATTTATATTTTGCTTTTCCAAGTAGTCATCGTGAGGGTAGGTTCTTTCTTTACATGACTCTTATGAAGATGGACTTTGTTGTTCGCACCTAGCTAGATTAGTTTATAAATAATAAGGCAATAAACCTTCATAAATCATATATTACAAATAAAAATTATGTACAAAATAATAATGAAAGCTTCAAAATAATTATGTAAGTGTTTTCTGGGAATCTAATACTAAAACGAATATGTACAAGGTGAACTAAATGATATGATTGTTTAACTATTCTTTTGTGTCTACAACAATGACAATTGAATTTTACTTCGCAAAGCTCAATCAATAAATGCAATTAATCATTGCTCATGGCAAGCGGTTTGTTTCGGCTAGTGTTAATTTTAACAACGGACGGATGATACTATTGGATTAGTATCAATGAAATTAATTAATTAGCAATTCTCGTGGAAAGCCTTTCTACCAACGGTAATTAATTTCTAAAGGCCTTAAACAAATGCTTTTGGAAGTTGTTTAATAACGGATCTCGTATCAATGTTTCTTACATTGGTTACAAACGATTTACAATCGACCTAAAGGTTTCATGTACTTGCGGTGTAAACGTTTCATAACGCTAGCTTTTGTGGCACGAGCAACTAAAGCTCGCGTCTACGAATTCTTTATGCGAGTCTGTCAGAATTCTCCCACTGAGTCGCACGATCAACTGCAACAGCAAAATTAAGACGGGCTACGTACATTGTATGACGGTGGTTTTTAGGATATCCCGGTTATCTTATGGCACAAGCAACTGTTTAACTGGAGGATCATGAATAGCTTTCAGCGAAGGCTCCCATTGCCCTAGCAACAAGGCACGATCGATGACGGCGGTAACATCGACAACTTTCCAAGTGTTAACTAGGTTTGTAGGCTCGGTTATATATTTTAAATCAACGATTGATTTACTAAGTGAGCCCCACCCTGAGTGTGCAACTCGATGTCTCCGATTCTGCAGTCAAAATTGAAGTCCCTTAAGCATTCTTGTATCGCTGTTTATATACTAATTTAGGACTCGGTGTCTTTATTCCACTAGCGTAACTTATTTGCTATTTCTTTCTCGCGCTTTGCGATAATTTATTGTACTTGAACTTGCAACATGTTAATATTTAAAAT
>JAHWXV010680059.1:0-11328 GCA_024586415.1 Phrixothrix hirtus
TTCGATTTACACGGTTAGCAATTTCCCCAAATGAAAAACCAGCTTCGCGCAAACCAATAATTCGACCTCTGTCAAATTCGCTTAATTGACGGTAATATCCGCGATGTCGTACTCTAGGCATGATCAACAAACAAAACACGTTAGCAAAAGAACAACAACCAAAATAATGTTAATTAGCAATGAAAAAGAACAACAAATCGTACGAAAAACACAAACCGAAAAAGTTACCAAAAAATTGTAACAACTGTCAAATGTGACGTTATCATTAATGTCACTACTTAATGTCAGCCCAACAGATCTACCAACTTTTTTTAAGAAATTCCTACTCCTTCTTGGTGTTGTAATTTCTATGTCACTGAGCATATACATTCTGTTAAGAAAATACCGGTAATTGTTACATAAAACACACATATTTCATTTATTCATCAAAATGTGTTGGGTTGCCTTCAAAGTAGGCTCCATTTAAAGCAAGGCACGTATGCCATTGTTTTTTCGAATCTTCGAAACATGTCTTATAGGCGTTTTCCAGAATGGCCTTCAGTTCACGTGCCGAGTTCTGTTTATGGCTTCAATCGACTCAAAACGGGTACCCCGGAGCGGTAATGTAAGTTTTGGGAAGAGAAAGAAGTCACACGGTGCCAAATGTGGTGAATGAGGTGGTTGTTCAAATACAGCTGTTGAGTTTTTGGCGAAAAAATCGGTCACAATCGTAGCTCGGTGAGACGGCGCATTATCGTCGTATAATATCCAACAATTATTCGCCCACAAATCTGGCCGTATTTTGCGAATACGATCACGAAAACGTCGCGTAACGTCTTTTGACTGTTTGACCCTGTGGAACAAATTCGTAGTGCACAACACCATGGATATCGAAGAAAATAATGAGCATCACCTTCACTTTTAGCGACTTTGGCGTAGTGTTTTCAGTTTCGACTCGTTTGTTATTCTCCATTCCGATGCTTGTTGGCTTGTTTGCATATCGTACCCGTAGACTCATGTCTCATCACCAGTTATGATGGGCTCCATGAACGTGGGATCGGAATTACAACGATCCAGCATGTCCACAGAGACCTGCTCACGATAGTGTTTTTGAAGAAAATTCAGTTCTTTTGGAACGGGTCTTGCAGCGACGCGCCTCATGCCCAAATAATGGACCAAAATCGAAAAAACGGAGTCATGGGACATGTTAAGTTCGTATGATACCTCTTTTAAGCTGGAATGATCGTTTTCGAGTACAATTTTCTTCACTTTTTTAATGTTATCTTCGGTCAAACTTGTCCATGGGCGTCCAGAACAAGGCAAGTTTTCGACGACTTCTTGACTCTCTTTGAAGGCTTTGTACCACTCATATGCACGGGTTTTTGATAGTTCTGAATTACCAGAAGCCATCTGCAACATCTTCAATGCATCAGCATACGAAATTTCGTTCGCAACACAAAATTTAAGAGAAATTCGTTGTTCAATATTTTCACTTATTGATATCGACTGACTTAACCAGCTATTGTAAACACACTTGTTGGCAAATTCCACTCTAACTTGGTGTGATAATTAAGAACAGTTGTACTAACCTGGGGCAAAAAAATGTAATACCTCCGACTAGCGTGGGCAGTTTATATCGATAATTCCCGATACTTTTTTGACAGAAGGTATTATGTAAACTACAACAAAGAAAAAATATAAGACCTTTTGGGAAGCTACCTAAGATGTGGGTCATACAAAATGCAAACAAACTTAAGTCAATAACACCTTGAATCTGAGGTAAAATCATAGGCCGTAAAGGAATTTTAAATTTTAATATAAAATATGTTTTTAGGATTAAAATTTTGACTTCTAATGTGAGTTCATATGTTCAAATAAATGCTCACTTACTTTGAAATCTGCTTATATAATTTCGTAGTAAATAATATTGTCTCTTTGTTCTGGACCACAAGGGTTGTCAATGCAGAATTACGTTATTTCCTTTTTCAATCTGATGATCCCTTGACTGTTCTTACTGCAGGGCCTAGAACTTTCAACTTGGAGACCGTTTTAATTAATGTTTAATCTTGGTACACTCCCGGATTTAGATTTAGTTGAATTATGTTTGCATTAGTAAATGTTGTATTGACTGGGTGCTGTCGAAGACGTCACTTTAGACTTTCTTATTTACATTTTCAAGTAAGCACTTGATCCCCTTAGCTGTTGACCTACATCTCGAAATCAACTTTGACCTTTTCGATAGATTTTAGCGGCGTGTACGTAGCTTTATGCTCGCAGTTCACGAAAAGATACCGTTTTGGGCTTTTTTATAAATTTTTGTTAGTTCCCTTTCATGGTTTCGTTGACGAATTAGATGACTGCATTTGTGAAATCGTTTGAAATCCATTGGTTTTAACAGCGCCCGGCTTAACCCTGCACAATTTTTCGTACATTGCTCCAAGTCTGTAGCAATTTATTTTACGGTGGCTCTTGAGGTTTTTTATACTTTTATGGTTTTAAGAACTCTTCTCAAATAAAATTCTTTATTTGCAACGGTTATGGCACATCCGCACTTTAATTTATTCACTACATTGAAATTTTATACTTGTTTCGCGGACCTAACGTTTTCACTAGCTTAAGATTATTGTTTTCTAAGCTATCCTTCCTTTATTTATTAAGGAGCTGTTTAAGCTAGGTTTAAAATATCGTTGTATACTATCTAATACAAAATTTTTAGGAAAATGAAATAAATAAAAGTTTATTTAATTTTTCTAATGTTGAATTCTTAAATGATTTGGATAAATCGATCGTGCTTTAATAATTTTAATCGAATTAATTAATGTGTTAGTTATTGTTTAAAATATTAGTCTCGGTTATTTTATTTACCGATGAATATTAATCATTTAAGAGATCGACGTGGTATCTGCTAGATCGGCTAAGTTGAAAATTAAATTAATTCATTAAACTAGTAGTGAAATCAAAATAAATGAACACTCTTTCTTTTTATACGTGATCTATAGGGGAGTTAACAGTAAACAAACGCCTAAATATCGTAAAACATACCGTTTTTATAAATTGGATATACATAATAACACCAAACTAGGTTTTGCGCATCAAGCAAAATGTTACTTTAAAATAGTTAAATAAAACTATTTAATCACGATAAACATAACTAATACTATATTGAAAGTCACAATCAATGAGTTATAATCTCAGTTGTTAAGAACAGTTATTATCTAAAATATAGCCAACTGATTAAATAATAAATTATTATTACTACCAAATAACAATTGCTCAAAAATAGTCTAGTTCGTATCGACTAATATTAATACTTATACCTAACAGCCCTTTGCTTCCTACTAAATCGAGTGTGTAACTGACACTTGACAGTTTGTCTTAAATATTTTATAGTTCTGTAGATAATTAAAACAATAAAATGGCATTGCGTAAAAGATAACAATGATTTTAAGGTGAAGAAAAAGGGGTGAAGTGACTAATGATCGTAAAGATGGTTGTAACATAATAGACGCGAAATCGTAGTAACCAATTTTCGATAAAGCAAAAAGTGGGTGAATTATTTACCTTACATAAACAGCCCCTCAAATAAGATAATCAGGATTTTCCATCAAATCTGCACTCACGAACAATCGTCCTTTTACTCTCAAGTCATTTTAAAGCCAGAACCGTATAAACAAAAATTCCATAAGGATAACTTCCACAAACCACGATCTTTATGTTAGCAGCTTTACTCAAGTCTCACACGACTCCTGCCAGTTTTATGTCCTCTGAGGGGTAATACTATTTCATTTCCATATATACGTATCTTTTTCGTAATTATACAAGACAATAATTAACACAAACTTTAGTTAGACAAGTTAATAAATAGATTGACTGCAATTCTTCACGGGCATTTGTTTAACGCACGACATGTATTTTACTTGCTAAATATTGTAACAAAGTGTTACATTTTATCCCAAGTCTATTTAAAAAACCACTTAAATATTAATTTATACTGAAGTTCGCATCGAGCCTTCGTAGGGCCACATCTTGTTTTCTCGCGCAAGCTGTAACTTTGGCCTCTTCTGTTTACTTTGGTGGTTCGGTTGCAACATTCTTCTATTGTAAATAGGTTTGGTGTCAAATAGTGTATTTCGAGTACTCCACAAACTACTAATTCGTTTATAAAAATTGATTGACAACAAGAAGCTGTGGCGTCGACGACTGAGTTTGCCCAGGTCTGTTTTAGAATCTCCTAAGTGCTCAAAATGCGGCTACAACGGTGCAGATTGAAAGAAACGCAAGAAGACCCTGAATTTCACGCCATCAGAAGACGAAGCTATGCAAATCTACTTTGGTAAAGGTAAGTATCTCAAGCATGCCACATCGTGTCTGCTATGGAAGTAACGACTAAATAACAGATTGCTGTTGTTGACCAGTGAAGAGGCTACAGGGATAAATTACCGCACATTGTGCTTCGCAAGAAAGATCGTTCGGTTAAGGTAATAGGAAATCAACACAAGCTCAACCGACGTATCCAAAAAGTCAAGAACACAGGATTTGGCATTAAGATTTATTTAAACAAAGGTGTCACCAAGTACTTACAAGAAAACCAACTACAACTACTTATTTAATAAGGAGAAGCTGCTGAGGGCTGTTGTCTGGGCCCTTCCGGAGAAAATCACTGATAAAACCAGGAGAAAGCACAGGGGAACAAACTGCTGGCACCATTAAACTATAATGAATTAGTCAAACTCAAGAAGGTAAGGCCTTTGTTAAGTTAAAGACTGTTTTGTCGGGCCTCGAAAGTCAAAAAATAATACATTGCCACCTTAGTCAAAGGTTTGGCTACATTCAAAGTTTAGCGCGGATTCAAAATACGTGAGATGTGTCATGCATCCAATTTCAAAGAGTATCCGGACTGGCTCAAGTGCAACGAAACAAACTCTTCAAGAAGAAGTATGTCATACGCCGACCAATCCTAAAAGGAGCGAGTCTCCGAAACCTAAAGGAAACTTCGATCTAAACAAGTTACTACAAGTCGGCCAATTAATAATAAAGTTACTAAAAACTGCAATATCTTTACAGAAGATATTGCAAAGCGAATCCTGAAAATAATTCAGGCATTCCAGGACTAGAAACAACTCTAGCCATAATGGGAAGCCGCTAGTTGGCATAAAATTGCTCTTACATCACCGAAAACAACCAAAACAAAACCGATCTATCAGAATTTTTTTCACGATTTGAGGGACTTCGCGAGTTTTTCACAAACTGCAATACAAAATTGATAATATTGTTTACTGCTTTGCTTAATTAGTTTGTTATTAATAATTAACTGGATAGCATGCGTTAACTTTAAACAATGCAGCAGACAATATTTAAACTGTTTCTAAAATTTCAAATTTTAAAAATGGTTTCCACCTGTCAATTTGTTAAAAGGGTTGAGTACCTTTCTAAAGATTACATAGGATTATCCTATAACTATACCTTGCGTACTTGTATTTATTTTTACATGAGCCAAAATTAGATTAAAGTTTGAACAAACATTTATTATTTCAAATATAAATAAAAGGTATACATATAAACAAGTTTTCATTGAAAATGAAATTTTAAAACTAATAATTAACAATTTTTCTAATATCAGGCCGTTAACTTTTGCTATGTGATTTTCAGCGTAATATTAGCAACTTAGAGGAAAATGTAAAATTTAAAATTTAAAAAGGCTTGTTATAATTATTTAAATGAAAACAAATAAAAATTTTATTTCTTCACTGTTTTAATAATGTTTGTAAATTTTCACTTACTTGACGTTCAATTTTCTTAGTAAATATGACGTTTATTAAGCTCGTAAATTCGAATTATTGCGTGCTTTTTTTGTTGAATTTGGTGAATCGAGCTACCCAAATTTTCTTTGATCTTGGGTCGTGTATTTTTACTGCCTTGTGCCGTCTTCGCTGGACTTGTATCAGTAATTAAGATATCAAGAACTATTTATCAACTAATCGATTTCTATATCTTGGCACTGACACATAGAGATTACGCAACATTTCTGTTCAGGAAAATTTCATGTCCCTAATTTTTTACATAAAAATTCATATAAGATGTGAAATTGACCAAGTTCGTGACAATAGTGCATAAAAAGATTAGTATAAAAACATTTTATTTATTAAAATAACTTTAAAAAGTCAAATAATAATTATGTTATATTAATGTACTAAATATTGATACTGTACACCATTTCGTCCTTGATAGTATGCCAACCTGTTGCAAAATTCACAAATAACATTAGAAATAGTAGCCGTTATAATAGTGACACCTTCAATCTGAACATAAACCTTCAATTGACGCAAATTTAAGGTGACTTCATAAATAATCCAACGGATTAAGGTTTGTCAATCGAGTAAGTCACTGCGCTTAAATGGGTTTAGATTTAATCTAAATTCCGTAATTTTTAAAAGCGTTGTTGCCTGGTTGCTCTGCAAAAGAACTCTCAGATTAGTGGGAATTGGTGTGTCACAGATTATATCCTTGGACGCTAGTTTTAACATAATAAAACGAACGTTGAAGATAAAAGATGAATTTCTGGGAATACAATTTACACTCTGTTTCAGCCAGATAAGCACTCATTGAAAAATAACGTTGTGTAATAATTCTTATAATTTGATAATTCTGTATTGTGACGTTTCAAAGTATATTCTTTGGTACGCAAGGTTCAATAAAATTAATTTATATTTTAGCATCTGGGGTGCCTTCTCGTGGTGGGTAGGTTCAGAATGATGAATCGGGGGTTGCCGGAGGTCCGGGTGATTCTAGAGTCGGAATAAATCAGGCTTGGTAATGCTAAATGAAGAAGTTTATGTATTAAAATGGCGCGATCGATGAATGCGATTTCAACTTCTTATATGAAACGAACTTTTTATAGCAATTTATTTACGTTGGATTTGTACAGGTTATTTCGACGGTAATAATAACATGAATACCTTCAAAACGCAATTTATTCACAATAATCAAAAATAATAATTTAAAAGAACATTCTAAGGCAAGTTATACCACATTTACAGGCATTCATAATTGCATCCAATAACAAAAGGGTTTCTTTGTATCAACGGCGTACAATGTCGGTCTATTCCGGTAGGTGCGCAAGGGGTCACATCGCTCGCGAGCGTGGCCCTATACATAAGGAAACTGGTGGTTTTAATAAAAATCTTGATCTGCTCGTGACCGGTGCCACACGGTGGAAGAAGGCATCTCGGCGACGGGTGTCAAACATGCTTTCGCTACCTAGCAACGCAATTGTATTTGACGACGTTAGTTTCGGCTACAACAGCATATTTGTTTCCGCTACTAAATCAGTACAAAACTAAGGCAGCCTGTTTATTTTGCTACATGGCAACGCGTCCAGTCTCGGCTATAAGATCGACGGAATTTGGACGATATAAGGAAGAACTACCCTCATGGATAACTGAACTATCTTCGCAGCTTAAGACTACGATGACGGTTTTATTATTAGAATTTCAATAATTCTACGGAAAGCGGTTTACGTACTTTGTAATTAACAAAGCACTTTTAACTTTAACAAAATACAGCGTAACCTTACAGGTAAAGCTTAATATACTAATGCAGTATATTTTTGTTCAATGAAAGACCTCTCGATACAAGTTCAGTCAATGAACTCCTTTCGCATTGGGAATGTTATGATTTTATACAGAATTATCAAATATCGCTCTTTTCTTCGAACAGTATTGATAATTGTGTATTCAGTCTTACAATAATTGATAAACGGATAGCGTCGTGCGCTTCGTTTATCAATTTATTTATAATGCAATATTGCGCAATTTCAATTAATAATTTTTCATTAATTAAAATGGTTTTAGATTGTTTGTATATTTATCTTATATCTTAGAAGCAATCTGTCACGGTTAAAATTAGATTTATACTCTTTTCGTTTACTAATTCAAATTAATTACTATTTTGGTGAACCTCATATACATTTGGTTAAATTATTGGGCATATAAATTGAAATTCATGTTTTATTGTTAATCTAGCGTCGATTGTATATACAATTTTTAGTCCCTAAGAAAATTCTTTTCCTACAAATTCGTTTCAAATTAATCTGTTTTAGAACATTCTGTATTTTAAAATCTTATCAAAAAAAGTGCTGTGAGCTAACGCATTTGAATTAAATCAAAAGTCCTTGGTGAAATTTGACAAACATTTCGTATCTGCAAGGTTTATCGACACGTTTTCCATGTTATCAGCTTATAGCCACATGTGCATATGTTCGAAGTACGGCTCGTTTCTTTCATTTCAACAATCGCTCTGTGCATAAACGGTTGGTTTTTCTTTGTGCTCCTGTAACATCTAACCACCGGTATGTATTTCGCCGA
This sequence comes from Phrixothrix hirtus, assembly GCA_024586415.1. Taxonomy (NCBI): domain Eukaryota; kingdom Metazoa; phylum Arthropoda; class Insecta; order Coleoptera; family Phengodidae; genus Phrixothrix; species Phrixothrix hirtus. The sequence continues at coordinate 8,343 of JAHWXV010680059.1, forward strand.
TTTTCTAATTAACATTATTGGTAATTGTCGTTTTGTATTTATTACTTTACCGCTGATGATGCTGCCATATGGATGTTGACTGCTGATTACTCCTAGCCTGCAGCACACGGTGAACGTCGTTTACTCAATTTAATAATTACTTTCAATAAATAAGCTACAATGTCTTTGGTTAATAACTTCGTTGAATTGTATCAAGTTATCTTCGCCACATATAAAGTCCTACTTGCGTTCTCTGCATTCCAACTTGTAACCTAGCATATATATAATATTTAATCACATAAATCACAATATATTAAAGTTGTACTACTCACTGTAAGTAACGCCGTCATTCATTATTAATTTAATTTGCTTTTGCTATTTATTTTAAAAATGCCATAAACTTTACTTTGCAATCTTCCACTATCATAAGGATACTTTTTTTTAAATTAATTTAAGATCCAGTTATTTGAGTGGATATACATGCACATGCTTGGTTTATTCTCGAGAACAAAACCGTTGCAAATGGACCATCAGTCTAATTGTTTTTAGGAAAGATCCATTTTATTACTTTCGCTGATAGTGAATTATGACTTAGTAACGCTTTGCTTCTCATTTAATTTAATTTGCTGCTTTTCATTCACTCGCGTCCAAGTGAGACGTAGTTACTATTTAAATTCATATGTTACCGTTTGATATACAAGGTACGTTCGATAATTACTATATTTCGCGTTAGCCTTAATCCTCAAAAGGAAAATTCAGTTACTTTTGCTTGATGTATGCGTCCCTTCAAGGACATAAATTAACTTTGTTATACTAACAGTAGTTAACCTTATTGTTGATTTGCAATACTTTTTTTATTTGTTGATTTCGCCAGTTTTGGTGGAATAAATACTACTGTTAACTACCTGTTTTGAATTATTTTCGACGAACAGCATTACCTAACCATTTTTCAGCTAGGTTGAGCTTCTGGCTGCTGGACCAATGGTACAGGTTGAGAAGATTTAGGGTAAAGTAAGTACACCACACACCTTATCTTTCAGGTATGTGGTGTCTCTGAGATTCTGCGAACGACTGGCGCCAATTCTTCGTCTTTTACTCTGTTGGAAGCTGGGCTACGTTGTGCTAACCCCGATCCCTCTCCGGCATCAAATGAACTAGCTGAAACAACCGAATTTTGAGATGTAGAGAGTAGACTTACTCCTATAGATAGTAAATTAATTAAAATTAATATTTTTGTGTATACATTTGAATTGATATTATTTAATTGATTAATAAATTTTATAATAATTAAGGATTGAAATAAAGCATATAATTAAAATTACATAAATAAAAAATAAATTAATCAAATATTTTGGAAAATAAATATTGATCTCAATATTTATCCTATATGATTAATTGATGAAAAAGCAAGAATTTTTCGTGTTCTATTTTGATTTAAACTTGAAATTCTCCTTATTAATATAGAAATTAAGATTAATATTAATAAAAGTATATTAAATTCTATGTTTATTAGAAGAATGACTATTGGGGCAATTTTTTGTCACGTGAAAATTAAGAATCTATTAAATCAATCAATACCTTCAACTACTTCGGGGAGTCAAAAATGGAATGGGGCAATTCCTATTTTGGTTAGTAGTCCTAGATTTATTAAAATTAAGGTTTTAGATTCATTAATTATATTAACAAAAATTTTTGAAGGGACTCAATAATAATGCATATTATGATTAATGAAGATGAAATAGCTTGAATTAAATAATATTAAATTATTGATTCAGGGGAATTTATCAATAATGAATTATTTATTAATGTAACTATTCTTACTAGATTGATTTCTAATCCAATTCATATTCTTAATCACGTATAAGATGAGATAGTAGTTAAAATTCTTATCAGCAAAGTCAAGAATATTAATTTATAAGCGTTTTTTATTAAAAAGGAAAATTTATTTTTATATTTGGAGTATGAATCCAAAAGCTTATATTTAGCTTAATTTTTTTTATTAACAAAGTTAATAAATAAAATTTATGTCTAAATTTAGATATTAATTATTAACAATTTTTATTTCTATTAATTAAATTTTTTAATTATTAAGTTAATTAAACACAAGATATAAAAATAGGCAAGATAAAAAAGAAAATTTTTATTTTTAAATTTAAAGTCAATTATTAATTTTGTTAATACAAATTTCATTTTTAAATATTAAACTAATTAGTCTTAGATTAACTTTATATATACAAAAAAAATAATGTTTAAAATCAAGGATCATTTATTGTTCTATAATTATATTTATTAATAAATCTGGGAATAAAAATTAAATTAATCAATTTTTATCTCTTAATTAATAAATTACAATTAAAATTTAAATAGAAAGCATGAAATTTAGATTTTTTTTAATGAAGACAATTTAATTATTTGTATTTTTTATTATATCATAATAATCCTTTTTTCAGGCACTTCATTTTAAATGAAAAGAATAATAAATTTTTTTAGTTAATAACTGATTATTTAATTAGTTCTTAATATATCAGAAATTATAATTTATGTAAAATATGTAGATAAATTTTTTTTTTATTAAAATTTTGTAGTTAATTAGTTTATTGATAAAATTAAATTTATTAAGTGTATATTTTGATTAATTGATTTAAAAGTTAGGTTTTTTTATATTTGAATTTTTACTTTTAAAATAGATATTTTAAAAATTTTTAAATTTTTAAAATTCTAGTATTAGAAAATGAACCTTAAATCTTAAATTTGTTAAAAAAGAAGGTACATTTTTTATTGAACGTTTGAAAAATTAATTTTTCATGTCTTCTTGTAGGTTTGTTAATATGAGAGTTTTCGGTTTTTAAAAATGCCTATGGGATAACGATTAACGGAGTGAATATCATATATATATTTATATATATATATATTGAAATAAATAAGTAGATTCCTCCTAATAGTAATGGCACGAATTTTGAAATTAATTCGGCCGGGTAAAAAGCCGATTGTATCATGAACAATTCTA
>JAHWXV010680086.1:0-16339 GCA_024586415.1 Phrixothrix hirtus
GATATTAAAAATGTTTTGAAGTTCCTAAAATATAAAGAGCATAACTGGATCATCTGTGTGGATCTTAAAATGGTAAACTTTTTACTTGGATTCCAAGGAGGATACACAAAGTTTCTGTGTTTTCGGTGCTTTTGGGATAGTCGAGCACGAAACCAACATTGGAGTCAGAAACACTGGCCTCTTAGAATATCCTTAGACGTTGGAGAAAATAATGTTATAATCCAAGCATTAGTGGACAGAGAAAATATTATTTTTCCACCTCTCCAAATCAAACTAGGTTTATGAAGGAATATGTTAAAGCTTTAAATTTGCAGGGCGACTGTTTTCAATACATATGTGAAAAATTTTCACGACTTAGTTACGAAAAAACTAAGCCGGTATTTTCGATGGACCGTAGATTAAAATTTTAATGAAAGACCCAAATTTCATCAACGCTATGATTGAAATTGAGAAAGAGGCCTGAACTTCATCCACGATGGTCGCCAGCAATTTTTCGGGAAACAAAAAACTTGCAATTATAAAGATTTAGTGGAAACAATGGTTAAAAAAATTTCCGCCACCTTGGCTGCAACATGAGTATAAAGCTTCATTACCTCGATAGTCATTTTGACAGGTTTCCTGAAAATTTAGGCGCGGTAAGCGATGAACAAGGCGAAAGACTTCATCAGGATTTAAAAATTATGGAAGATCGGTACCAAGGACGATGGGATACTCACATGATGGCCGACTATTGTTGGGGAATTCAGAGAGATTGCCAAAACAGGTAGTACAGCAGAAAGTGCTACAAGCGGAAGTTTATTCAATTTTATTGTTATTTTTTTATAAATGCTTTTGCGATTTTTACTAAATATTGTCTGATTCTTTATGTATGTAATTTCCGTATTTAGATAAATAATTTTGAACTTTATTTATTCTATATCAGAGGCAACAACTTTGTGGCTCTTAATGGTTCTTCAAAAAGGAAGATATGGTATAGCGCAAACTTTTGACGTGATCAGTAAAAACCAATATAATTTTCGGTATCAGTGCACCCAAATTAGTAAAAAATAAGTCTCAATTTGAAGTGAGCAAAAATCATGTTGGACAGTGTTATTGCTAACAATTCTAATTCCAAGGGCAGAATAGCGCGATTTCCGTTCTTGCAATTTCTTGATTGCATACGCTATAGGCTTGCGTTATTCGTTGTTATTTTCCTGGCACAAAATCGCAGACACCGCAGCTGCAGACGCATTTGCCTCTAATATAAATTCTCGGTCATATTTGGGGAAGACTAATACTGGTTCGGTACAGAGCGATTCCTTTAACTGTGATATCGCGCTTACCGCTGCTGGAGGCAATGTTTTAAATTCTATTGACTGCAGTAGACGGTCCGCTAGTGATTTGGGTATTGTTGCGTAATCCTTTATATGATTTCGGTAGAAACAGATTAAGCAAAGGGGCTGCCGGATTTTCCTTTTTATTTTTAGGTATTGTGTAGTCCTTTATCACTCTAACCTTTTCGAATTTCGGAATAATTGTGCCCGATATAACCGATGTTCCTAGGTGGTCAACTCTTCTCTGGGCAATGACGCTTCTGACGGTTCTATAGTAAGCCCTGCCTTCCTTATACGCTCAAATACGTTACTCATGTGCTCATGTACTCATGTATCCAGCTCATTGCTGTAAACAGATACATTATCTATGCATACATAGGCATACTCCGTTTAGTACAATGTACAAGAGACGCTGAAATGTATCTGGAGAATTCCGTAACCCCATTGGCATCCAAGTCCAGGTGATCGTCATAGCGATATATTTTTGTGATTCTTTCGCTACAGGAACTTGAAATAAACCTCTACTCAAGTCCAAGAGTGTTATATAACGTGCCGACGCAATGTTTTCCGCTAATTGCTCTAGGTAATGTGTACGGCATTTATCTTCAACTGTCTTGCTGTTTAATCTTTATAATTTACACGCGGTCGCGGTTATTTCCCTTCCCGTTGTATGAGAAACGATGCGCCCCGAACGCACCGTTACAGTATTAAATCAATTTTAATTCGAGGAGTTTATCGATTTCGGTTTTAATCATTTTCGTGACAACAGAGTTCCACCTATACGCACATACTTTTATCGTTTCCTCGTCTAACAATTCGATCTTAAATTTGCTCAAATTTATTCTATCGTTTTACGTTGCTTGTGTACCGTAGCGTCCAAGGTGTATATCTGTTTAGTATATCATCCAGCGCACTATGTTCTATATTCGGGGATTACATTAGAGACTCGATCTCCTCATTAATTACTGTTTAGAACTTATCTGAAAGATATAAATCCCTAACCTAAATGGCGACGATCGTTAGAGAATATACGTATCAAGTAGGAAGTATCAAGGTTTATACGATGCTATGCTTTGCTTTGTTTTGCTCTTGATGTATGCATTGTGTCAAAATTTCAAAAAGAATAAAATTGTTTCTTTCAAGATTATTTTAATTCAAGCAATAATTGCTAACCATAAATATTGGTTACAACACATAAAAGAAATTAAAAACATCGGTTTTTCGTAATACCGGATGAATATTTAAAATATTTGCAAGTTTGGAAATGTCACCTTATACAAATAACGGTTGTTCAATGAATGCATAGCGTGGCATGGTTGGGTCCATCATATTTACATGGTTATAAATAATAAGCCTGAGTCATCCATATTTTCTCTTTATTCATAACTTTACCCTACATTCTTTAAAATTGATTACGCATCGATTTATTTGCTTATTGTGTTGTGCTTGTAAATTTATTTATATACATATTTATCGCTTAGTGGTGTTTAATTGCTAGTTTGCATTGCCGCAAATTAATAGAATGTCAAGTAAAGGAAATATTAAAAATCTAATCAAACGTCGTGCTACGTTAAAGCAACGATTTACTGTTTTTGATAAATACATTAAAAATGTAAGTTCGGCTTCTCAACAGGAGAGTTTTATAATTACAGATACGGTTACAATTGAAGTAGGTCATAGATTAGAATCAATTTCTAAAATTTGCGTTAAATTCGAGGATATTCAGGTCGAGTTAGAAACTAATATTGAGGATGACAAACTTCCGGAACAGTTTAAATTCGAGGATCATTTCTTTGAGTTAGAAGCAAAGGCGCAAAGTTTACTAAATTCGTTCAATTTAAAATTAGCTCCAATTAAGCAGTCGGACAATGATAGCATTAATGGCGGAGTTGCTCCCTCCAAGGGAAGTCCAGCAGAAAGAGGTTATTTACCAGGTGTTAAATTGCCTACGTTACAAATTCCTCAATTTAGAGGGAGTTATGATTTATGGCTCGAATTTAGAGATATGTTCGTTTCCTTAATCCATAGTAATGTAGATTTTAATCCCATTCATAAATTTGATTATTTAAGAGAGTCCTTGAGAGGAGAATCGAAGCAGGTGATAAAGTCACTTGACATTAGTGCAAGCAATTATGCGCGTGCTTGGCAATTGCTTAACGACAGGTACGATAATAAAAGGTTGTTGGTTAATAATCACATAAAGGCGTTGTTTGACATAGAAAGGATTCAATCGGAATCTTCGAAAAAACTACTCAAGTTTTTGGAAAACATTGAAAAGCATTTAGAAACGTTAGGTTAACCGATTGACAAATGGGATACGATAATCATTCACATAGCTAGTTTAAGAGCAGATAGCGTCACACAATGTAATTGAGAGGAACATCAAAGCGAATTCAAACGTCCAACTTTGATCGAATTCAAGAAATTTCTTAACAAGGGAGCAGGCTTTTTAGAAAGTTTGGAACTCGAACAATCTAGTGCAAAATCAGTAATCAACACAAAACTTAAGGAAACCTCACTGTCATTGTTGATTGCTAAGCAAGGTCATTGTTCTATTTGTCAAGAAGAACATTCAGTATAGAATTGTCGTGAATTTTTGTTGGTGTCTGTAAAGGATCGAGTAGAGCAGATTAAGGTATTACGTCTATATTTAAATTGCCTACGCCCTGGTCATTTTTTAAGTAAATACACAAGTAAATCCTTATGCAAGGAGGACAAATCGAAGCACATCACACTTCTTCATTTCCGAGCTGATTCTGAAGGGTCTAAACAGCCAAAGAAAATGGCCGAGAGCAACGTTAGCATGTGTTCAAGTTGTAAGGGTTTGTCATCACTGTTGGGAACAGTTTTCGTCGTTGCATACGATAACCGTAACAAACCACACAATGTCAGAGAAATTTTGGATTGCTGTTCCCAAACTTCATATATTCCTTCGGAAGTTTTTGAAAGACTATCGTTAGAGTCGGTGACGATTAATGTCATTGGAGTTGGATTGTCACACCCTACGGTGCGTCAGAAATGTGTAGTTAAGATACAATCTTCTTATTGTTGCTTCAGCTTATGATTGAACTGTTTGGTCATCTCATCTTTTGCCAGTTCGATTCCAGAACAGTCATTCAGTCCGTTGTCCTTAAATATTCCAAGTCACATTCGTTTGGCAAGCCCATACTTTAGTGAATCGAAACAAGTTGACTTACTAATAGGCGCTGATGTTTTCGGGACTCTGTTGTACGCAACGCAAATCAATTTAGATCGCGATCTTCCGATACTACAAAAGGCATGGTTCGGATGGATTGTTATAGGACCATTAAGTGATGGTAGTAAATTATCTTCTAGAACATTAACAAGGTGCAATCTTGCTCGTGATCCATTATTAGATCAAAAGTTAAAGCAATTTTGAAATTTCGAGGACAATTTATCCTCTAATAGAGCCTGGTCAATGGGAAAGCTAAAACGGGAAGAATTATTCAGAAAAACGGTTTTTCGTAACGAGTTTGGTCGATTTGTAGTATACATATATACCCTTTAAAGATAGCCCAAGCTTGCTCGGTGAATCAAAGTTATGCGCAATAAATCGGCTACTGAGTCTTGAACGCAAGTTTGAACGCGATTTTTCTTTCAAAGGGAGATATGTTGAATTCATGAACGAGTACATCCGGCTAAATCATATGAGTGTTGTTAATAATGAAGCGGCGGAGGATATTCTATACTATTTTCCACACCATGGCGTTCTTAAAGAATCCAGTGAATCAACAAAACTCGTTCAATGATCTACAATATATCGGGCCCACAATTCAAAGCGATTTAATTTATTTCCATCCTATTGCATTTTCTACTACATCAATTCGTTGTTTCAGCCGACGTGGTCAAAATGTATCGCCAAATATTGCTACACCCAGCTCAACGTCACTTACAAAGAATTTTATGGCGAGAGAATTCTACAAAGAATTTTATGGCGAGAGAATTCTTCTTTACCGATCATTGCTTATAAGTTAAACACGGTCATATATGGCACATCTAGTGTTCCATATCTGGCGATAAGATTGTTGTTTCAAGTCGCAGAAAGGAATAAATGCGCATTTCCTATGGCAAGGGAGATGATTAGACAGGATCTTTACGTCGATGATCTTCTTACATATAGTGATTCAATTGAAATGCTGCAAAAATAAGTGCAGATGTCAGTTGTGCTTTACAAGACGATTATTTCGAAGTAAGGAAATGGACTTAAAATGTTCCATCAGTATTGAGAGATATTGATTCAATCTTTCTAAAACATTAGGAGTTAATTGGTCTGTAAGTTTGGACTACTTTGTTTACGACATTCAGGGGGGTAAATCTTTAATTCAAAGAGTCACTAAACGGTCGATTTTAGCCGTTGCTAAAATCTTTGACCCACTAGGGTTACTTCAACCAGTGGTTACAATTACAAAATGCATTCTGCGTGAGCTTTGGTGTCTTAAGTAGTCTAGGGATGAAGCGATTCGATGAGATCTCAATTACAAATGGTTTACATTTCGAAACGAATTGCCGGCTTTAGGCACATTTTAAATTCCACGTTCTGTGCTTCTACGTACGGCGACCCGTATAGAATTTCACGGCTTTTCTGATGCCTGCAAGAAATCCTATGGAGAATGTATTTAACCCGGGCCAGTTCAGTCGGATGGGATAGTTCAGGTCAAACTATTGTGCGTAAAGGGCAGGATCAGTCCTCTAAGGTCATTAAGAATGCCTCGTTTAGAGTTACGCAGTGCTCTAACATTATGTAGAATGTTTTCGAAGGTTACGTTATCGTTAAACATAAACATCCAAGACGTCAGCTTTAGATGAGATTCCACCATCGTGCTTGGTTGGATTAAGACAGAGACTAACAAGTTGAGCACATTCGTTAGTCATCGTCTGGCAGAAATTCAAATAATTAGCGGTAACATTCGATGGTGCCATGTTGCTTCGCATGACAATCCTGTAGATTTGCTATCACGGTCTTCTCATGATAGCTTCAAAATGAGGTCGAAGTCACAGGTTGTTTGAAAATTATATTTATATTTTCATATGCATGTGTACGAAGTGTGTACATTTAGAAACGGTTTCTAGTTTAACCACAGAGGCTTTCATAATGGCTTTAAAGAGATTTATGACTCGTCATGGCAAACCTGCTGATATTTTCAGTGACAATGGCACTAATTTTGTAGGGGCCAACAATGAACTTTCTGAAATTCAGGACATGTTAGCGCGAGCAGGTAAATGCATTCAGAAATTCATGTCGGATCAAGGTATTAAGTGGAACTTCATTTCTCCTAGTTCTCCCCACTTCGGAGGTTTATGGGAAGCCGGAATACATTGCGTTAAATGCCATTTACAACGTGTCATAAACAATTCACACTTAACCATTGAGGAGTTCCAAACACTTTGAATACAAATAGAATTAATTTTAAACTCGTGCCTTATTTCTTGCCTATCGTCAACCTCTGACGGCCTGACGCCATTAACTGCAGGCCATTTCCTAATTGTCCGTCCGCTAACCGGAGCACCAGAATTAAATCTGTTGGATCAACCAACCAGTCAGTTATCGCATTATCAACACTTATAACAAATTCCACAACATTTCTGGACTCGTTAGAGAAAGGAATACCTTTTAGAGTTACAAAAACTCCACAAATGGCACTTATCGAACCATAACCTGAAGTTGAACGATCTGGGTATTCTCAAGGATGATAACTTAGCACCACTGGCCTGGAAAATGGGAAGGGTGAAGGAACTGTATCCTGGTTCAGATGGACAAACTCCTGTGATTTTAGTCCGAACAGCAGCGGATGTCGTGAAGCGTGTAATAGCAAAATTACGCCCACCTCCTATTCAAGTGGACCTTGGTGATAAATAGTATCTGTGTTTTCAATTATTTAATCACTTCTGTACCGTTTCTCGACTTATAATATTTTGATGCTTTATAGTACAGTTATATTTATTATACTGTGAAATAATTGTTTGTTTAATCTGCGTTGATAATGTTTACAGTTTCATTATATAAATGTATAATGAAGGATGTTCCTTCATTAGGAGAGCGGCATGTTCAGAATTTATCTGAAAGATATAAATCCCTAATCTAAACGCGCGACGATTGTTGAAGAATATACGTATCAAGTAGAAAGTATGAAGGTTAAGACGATGCTATGCTTTGTTTTGTTTTATTGTTGATGTATGTATTGTGTCAAAATTTCAAAAAGAATAAAGCTGTTTCTTTCAAGATTATTTTAATTCAAGCAATAATTGCTAACCATAAATATTGGCTACAACACATAATAGAAATTAAAAACAATTACATTAACTAAATTAACGAAAAAGGCGGTCTTTGAACACACGACTTTAATATGTTGGAATGACAAACATCGTGTTGTTTCTTGTTTACCTTTAGACTACAATTTACTTTACTTATTCTATCTAAAATTACTGATGGTCCTGTTAAGAAGTATTCAAGCCTGCTCTTCCTGGTAGGTCTTAAAGCTAAATAGATAAAATTTGCCGTTTATATACCGAATTTGACAATTGTCACAATTAATCTCAAAATTTACAGAAAATTGGTATTTTTTCAGAATATACTTAAACTAACACAAAAAAATTTGTTCGATACTTGTACGCTGTCATATTTTAGGCTAATGAATTGCTTTACAGAACGATTCATCAGCCATCAGCCATACAGTAAAACACCTCAGGCCCAAAATACAGGGAGACAGCGCACTTTTATAGAAAATATCTATGATAATAAGACCCACTACATTAACCTATTCACATCTAAACCTATCTTTAATACTAGTTCTTTTGATTTCTTCTAATCTTTGAAGTTTAATTCCTCAGTCAAATATCACCACTATTATCTCTATTTTCGGGATTACGAAGTACTACACTTTCTTCTAATTTATCATTTGTCATGATACACAAATTTTATTGATACTGTGCCTATCAATATTTAACAGTTGCCTAAAGAAATTCAAAAGTGTTTTCTATTAACACGGTTGTTTCGCTTAATTTTGTATTGAATACTTTTTCTCTTGCTATTATTTATCTGTAACCTCGATAAGGGGTTAAACACTACTCTTGGAGAGGATATGCGCTATCTCCAATGAGATGATAACTTTGTCCTCCACATATATTAGATATATGAGTATAAATATCTTATAATGTCAATACATGTACATCATGAAGTTTTCTTAGAACTTCTGTAAACATTTCCAAAAGCTTTTTGCTAGCATCACATATTCTCATAAGGATTAACCAACGATCATCGTGCCGATTAACCTACGTTTATTTGATATTGTGAGCATTATAGAACACTTGGAAACTCAAAAACCTAAGGGAACAATTCACACCTAGGTAAAAAATAAAAATATTTGAGTAATCTATCTCTATAAATGCTTATCCAGCCCTTCCTTTATTCTCTGCACTATTAGACAATTTAAAGTAAGTTGGTGTAACTTCTATTAAATAATTCATTACTTTTTCTATACGTACACTTACAGTACTAGTGGACACATCAAAACGTTGACTTAGATCGCGAACACCGCATTTATTTGTAGCCTAAATATGAACTTTAGTAATTAATATAAATTTTCTTATCATAAAAAAACAAAATATTTTTTAATCAGCAGAAATTATTTTCTGAACATTGCAGAGGCCAAGCAATCATTCATTATTACATTTACCAACTTCCTATGCGTTCGAAAATGCTACTTTTACATCAGTAAATACGCTCATTATGTGTTTTAGAAAATGTTTAATTTTTGGATGGCTTCTTTGTTTACTACTTTATCTTAAGATTTCATCTACGTTTTCAGACGAAGATGACGAGAATTCTAATGACACGTTGAATTTGTTAGCATTAATGTTACTTTATATAATGGAATCTAACCAAATAAACTATGAAATAACATTTTCTCTACCTTTGAATTTTGTTTCGTACCAATAGTGTAAAGCCAGCACGAGCTGTGAAACTTGCAGTAATGCCGTATAAGTGTAAAATTTGATGTTAAATCGGTATACTTCATTATTAAAATTACAAATCGAATACTTAAAATGCACTTATATCATTTTTGTGTTAGCTAGTTCATATAAATCCGAAACGCATTAAATCATTAACTTGTTATAAAATGCGAAATTATATACAGTATGTTTCGTTAGCAACAAAGTTAAAAACTATAATATATTACATATTATCTAAACGAAATAATGACTATGCGTTTACTATCTGCTATTCTTGTTTGATGGTAATTCATTTCCTTATAAAATATATTACAAAGAATACAAAATTAGTAGTATAGCAAAATAATTTTACAAAAAGTGTAACTAAGAAATATGACAAGATAAAAAGTTGTAAGTATATATAACGGTTGATTAACTTTGGAATTAGTTTTATAGTTTTTATCTTGGGAATATAACTACTTGGTACTTATAGCAGAGCAAGGAATTTCTTTCACAAATTAAATCTCGTTAATTTGCTACACAGCATCCCCTAACGCCGATCTTTGTCAATTAAACGAACGATTTCTTTCGAATCTCATGGGATTGCAAATCATGAATTTAATTAAGAAACAAATATTCAAGTTTTGGATATTGTTCTATGAAATAAATCTTTAATTTGTGCTAATCGTTTATTGTACAAGTTTTATTTTATTTAAAACAAAATAGATGATTTAGTAGTTTAGCACTCCCGTGGCATAGTAATACAACATTATGATATAAAGTATAAAGTAAAATGCGTATATGCATATTAATTGCTTAATTAATACTAATTAAAATAAAACTAAGGAATAACATATTTTGTCTATTTGCGTGTCGGGAGGAGCTTATTGCGAAACCTATTTGGGTTTGCCTTTTTACACAATATATTATTTCAAACGGTTGCAAACTTTAGCAATGAATCTTACTAAACGGCAAAATTAAAGAGAAAATTGACAAAAATTTCATATTCAAATGCAAAGTGTCAGTGTTACTAACTACCACAAAATACTTAAATCCAGTTTATGCTAGCAGAATGCGTTTTTCCTAAAATTTAAGCAATGCATATGTAAATACATAAAATATAATAAAAAAAACTCGTTTTATAAGACATTTTAGCGCACTCGTTCTATAGGAAACTCGCATTAATGAGGCTCGTTTTCTAAACTTGAATTCGATGTGTAAAAACATGTCTTATGAATCTTGTTCTTTAATATACTATTTTCTAATTTGTGTCTATAAAATCTCACTATAGAATCCATTTGTGTTTCATAATATTTGAAAAAGGACGCAAAATCTTATTTTAGGAGGTTAACAACATTACGAATACTGCCAAATAGACATAATCCCAGAAATATTTGTATTTGTATAAATTTTGATTATTAAATGAAATGCGAAAATGATCCTTTTTATATGTATATCTAGCTTTTTACATATTTATTTTCTATTCAATGAATACTTTAGCGTTATATAAAATGCATATTAACTTCTTCAGGTCTCAATTGATTGTTTATTTAAAACGGCAATTATAATATTGCCACAAAAACTACACATACGACCCCTAAAACACCAACACATTCAAATATAAGTAATTTTTAAAATTTTAAAGGATACAATAATCAAATTAGATAAAAATAGTCTAAAGTACTAGTTTCATAGTACTATTAAATAATCTTACAATTATAAATCATTAATTATCAATATTCCACATTAGGTCTGATAAGAATTCAAGGAAAATTTTGATGATTCCTAGATAGTTTAGTTTCTTCAAAATAAGTTTTCTAGGAAAGGATAAAACAAGTTAAATTAAGTATCACCATAAAGTATAAAATTTCGCTAAGAAATTCATTGAAGTTCCATAAGAGGGTAAACTTTAAAAAGTCAGGGTAGCAGCTTCCAGATAACCAAAAATTAACAACATTTTTGTGAAGTGAGATAAACGATAGTTTGATATAAGCGATTCCCATTACCTCTATAAAAATGAAAATTTAGTTTCCATAGAAACCGAACGAACTTACCTGAGCCACGTACAAGAAGAAAAGTTCGTCTTTTGCAAGAAGCGAATTAAATGCGGTTAGCCTGTACGTAAAATTGTAAAGTTTACGAGTTGACATGGCCATATCCGAAATCCACTTCTGCACTATAAGCTATCGGTTTCCTGTGAGTAGAACAACACATAGGCTACTTCGCAAGGGTAATTACGCTGAATGTGTGGGAGCCGGTGCGTAGTGCTTGAGCTAATCTAAAACTATTGATACTCGTAACGTTTTAGGTTTCTCATATTCTTGTTAAGGCTGTTTCTCAACTAACTGATAACCTTATTTTTATTTTAACAGGATTTATCTCAATACTCAGATACAAGGGGCATTATTTTTACTGTGAGCCTAATTTAAAGAAACATTAATTTATTATTGAAAATTGATTTCTTGTTTTTCAAAATATTCTTCTTTATCATCTATATACTTCTGCATTCTTTCGGACCAATTGCCGAAACATTTTTGCCATTCTGTTTGAGACATCTCTAAAACATAAGTTTGGTTCATCTGCAACACTCATACAGTCGACTGCTGTTTGCTTTCCAGTTCATACGCATATATCCATGATTCGTCACCTGTTAGAAAATATATACGTCTTCTAAAGCACCGCTATTATATTTGGTAAGCATTTGCTTGCACCAATCGAAACGAGCATCTTTTCTAGACGTTTTCAAGTAATGTGGGATACATCGAGAACAAACCTTTTGCACGGCTAAATATGCATGCAATATTTTATATATAATGGTCAAACTAATTTATAAGGTTGCCTCAATCTCACAGTATATGACACGACTATCTTGCATTATCAGTTTTTGCACAGAATCAATGTTTTCACAGTGATAAAGGAAGGGGCTTCATCGCAAAAAGTGAAAGTAGGTTGATAGATGCATTCTTGTCTAGATAATCCACGTTAAAGGTCGTAATAAATCATTACATGAAAATTTTCACGAGTTAATTTCATTTTCAAGCCACTATAAACACCATTAATCACGTCCAAATGTCAAAATGTTCTGAATATGGTTATATTCAAAAATGTGAAACTTTGCAATACAAATTTTGGTTACCGTCGTAAACACAATACAAATGCTGCCCCTTGTATATGTATCTATTTTGCGCTGCAAACAATGCACTGCATAGGGTATTTGTAAAGTCGTTAGTTAACGATTGAGTAGAGTTCAAATTCAACATTTGGCTAACATAGTTCATGTATTAGATGTAAAGAGTTGATATCCGAACATGATTATTGTAACGTGTATACACGTTCCTTTGTAATATTTTCTTTAATTGATAATAGACTAAAAATTGTTTAACTACTTAATCAATACATAATATATTGAATAAATATTTTAAAATAATTTATGGCATAGTAATTTTTAAGCCAATTTGAAAAAAAACAGTTTTATTTGATTTCAGTATAATATTTAGTGCTAAAATTCAAACAACAAAACTGCAAAAATTCCATAGATACACAAATGGTTTTAAGGGATGTCAATTGGGGTCCGTCCCTGTAGGTAGTCTTTTCTGAACTCTAAACAAGCGAGCGTCTAGTATTGCTCACTAAATTATCTAAATTATTATGTATTTCCTTTTTCTATAATACCGCACGCTGGCATGTTTTGAGTTGGGTTGATTATTTTGTTAAAATTCTCTTTAGACAGTTATGGGTCAAATTTGTATGTTTCTTTAATCATTGTTTTTAAGAATCAGCAATCTTAAAGGGTTGGGGGTGGTAGTGTAAACGACCGCATTGCGTTTTTGTTGTGCGTGTGTTTATTGTTGTGGATTTGTGAGTTAAATTAAAGTAATTTATTACGCAGCGAGCTGAAAAAATGAGATAATGTTTTGCATGTTGCTAAATATTATCGAAGGTCGTCGGGTGTTATAAATTTTACATTTGTTTTCTTGGCTGAGACCGAATTATTGCAACAAAGGTATCTTGTCGAAATGTGTTTTACGTTACTAAGTTTAACCACAAATCCTGTAAATGACGCTTTAGTTTTTCAGTGTCGTCACAGCTGCAACAACCCATCTTTAAGTATAGACAAAATTGGGATGATTTTTCCAAATTGGTTTTAACTATTCTTTTTATTACTTTTTTGACTTAACTTAAATTTGTTAAAGGAAAAATTATCTAATCAAACCACTCTGCTAGTGTTGCTTGTTATTACTGAATTATTTGAAATTCTTAATCTTACTTAAGTTCGCTTCACTACCTTAAGTAATTCAATTTGTATTAAGGTATGTGCTCAGGTCACACCAGATATAATTTAGTGCAGGAAATCCACTTCTTGTAAGAAGACTCTTTGTTAGTGAATCATTTAACTAATTTACTTTGACTTTTCATCTCGCTAATCTAAATTCGCTAGCTATCTCGTGATGTCCGTACTCCTGACATTGAACTAATCGCAAGTTCCATCTGCACCAACTGAAATCCAATGTCCTTTGTATATCTTCGTAAAGATTAAATTGAATTAGTTAAAATTATGACATTAAAATGGCTTATTAAATTCTTAAATCTGTGGTACTCATATTAGGTTTGATTAAATGATTTGTTTGATCTGGTTATTTTATTCATCTAGTAATACAAAAGTTTTTTAGACAATTTAGAAATTGACAATTGTTAAGAGTAGTCAATGTATCAGATGTACTGCTTATCTACTCATTATTTGGTTTCCCGCCTTTAAATATTTGCGCCCTTAGCACATATCTGAGAAATTGTCTGGTTACATCTTGCGCATCCCCTGAGTTATCAATTCTTTGAGCTATTGGAGTTCATAACCTTCCAAGCGCTAAATTCCGTCTTTAGTCGAACGGGTTACATTATACAAGAATAAGAAGGATATACAGGGTGTCCGGAATATAAAAAGCACTATTTAATACACACGCACCCAGGACCTTAGTGAATATGAATCTGTAGGCATTTTTAATTTAACGTAAAAAAATTTTTTAATTTTCGCGTAAAAATCTATCATGGATACAGACGTGTAATATCCTTTACCACGAAACGTATTTAAAATATAAATATGACTGTATTGTTGACAAAATATCATATTACCTTCACTATTAGAGTGCTTTTTTGAGTCAGGGTCGCCAGCTCTTTTAACAAAAATAGTCGAACGTATTTCTTTAAATCATCTAAGTTTGCATGTATGTGGCAAAACATTATTGCGCATTAATTGTTATTATTTACACATTAATTATTGTAACATAACTTGATAAATATCTTAAATTGACAGACGTTTTATTTACATTAATTTGCATGAACATAGTTTTAATGAATATAAATTATGAATATTCTAATAAATTCATCTACCTTTAAATTTTTAACTATTTTCACAAATTTTAAATTAGATACAAAATAATCGAATGCAGATATAAATAATATGAAAATAGTTTTATCAAAAAAATTTAACGCCGTATTAAAGCGGTTTTGCAAAAATAAAAGTTATTCCTTTAACCTAAATTATTCTTAATCATTTGGCAAAAAGTAATTTAAATTTGCATTAAATTTAGTTCATAACAACAATTTATTTGAAGTGTAAATAAAACCGCGCGATCGTTTTTAAAGGGTAAAAAAACTTTTAAACTCAATAATACAAAGGAAGATACATTAAAAATCGCATCTGACCATGTTTTTATTTTAAATAAATTGCAAACTTGTAAAATTAACAGACCACTAGACATTTTAAGGGAGATATAAACCATTTTATTTTAAACAGTAATAAACATATTGGGTATTTATAATAATTGACTAATAATCATTCATGAATGGTGCTTTGAAATCGTATGCGTTTGCTAGGCTTCGGTCAATGGCTAAAGATGTGTGGCCGACCAACTATTTCTTGTTCAATAGCAGGGGCGTGCTGAAAACTTTAATTGCAAATATTTCGAAAACTATGCAATTTGGATACATAGTTTATAAGGGCTTTTTGTGGCACAAATTAAGATATGTCTGCTGTTAAAGTAATGAATCTCATATGGCGAATACCCTGTATTCCTTGTTGCTAGATAGAGTTTAATAACGCGTATAAAACGTAATTGCCCTTGAATTATAATTATCTAAGTGTACTAAAACATATATTGTTGCAAAGAAGTATAACTTCTATGTAAATGAGAGTAAATTCTCAGAACAGATATGTGGTTAAAATGACAAAAAAATTTTTATACCTGTCTCGAAATTATTGTCTCTCATCGGTAGCATGTATTGAACAACAAACCCTGATCAAATCTAAGCTTAAATCGCACTAGCCTTTATTTCAGTGTATTACCTTCTCTTACGTATATGAAATATAGTATAAGGTCAATTTTTAGCATAAATACACGTTTTCAGGTCCCCTGAGTCCGAAAAACATGATTTTAGAAATTGGTCTGTGTATGTGTACGTGGGTGTGTGTGGTGTGTGTGTGTGTGTTTGTGTGTGTATGTGTTTATGTGTGTGTGTGTTTGTGTGTGTGTGTGTGTGTGTGTGTGTGTGTGTGTGTACGTAGTTGTCAAGATATCTCGAAAACCAAAGTCGTAGAAAAGTGAAATTTTATATATAAGTTTATTGTCGCCTTAGCACTTTCCTGTAAGAACTTCGTTAAAATCGAATGACCTGAAGTGCCACTTTATTCTTGTGATTTTTAGGTTTTTTGCAAATCTTTTGAAAACGGCTATAACGATTTTTTTTAAACTCGCCACGTTTCTTGCGCCTGTAATCCTGTATTACATGAACTAATTGGTTTCTCTGAGAAAATTCGTTGAAGTGAGTTATTGAGACAAATCTCTAGAGTTTAGCAACGTTTTGTCTGGTGAGTTACTTGGATGGATGACCGTTCCAATTATCGTCCTCAAAATAAAAATAAATTAATATTTTAATGATTTGTGTGCATGATTTACATAATTTATTACTTTTTATTTAAACTTATAAATTATTTTTGCTTTAAATGAGCTCAAAATTTAATTATAAAGCTCTTAGTACATGTATAAAGGAAATTATGAATGGATGAATTATTTATGCCTTTA
>JAHWXV010680169.1:0-10061 GCA_024586415.1 Phrixothrix hirtus
ACAAGTACCTACTTTATAATCGGAGTATGTAAAATAAGAGCTTTGTATCATAATTATGTAATATCTTTGAAATCATTTCTGAACAAATTAAAAAGGGTTATTACTTTTGTGGCATAATTTGTGAAATTCAAATAAATTGCGAACAAATTCATTACTTCATAATGAAAACAACCGTTTCGAAGAATTTGATAAATATAAATACAAGTATTTTCGGCGTCTTCGTATTACTAACACGAGTAATGACATACTTTGAATGAAGTAGACCGTGAATGCAGAGCCACCTAATGTTCGCCGGCAAATTAACGGGTAGTGGTGCTGCCCACTGGTGTTCGCCGGAATTTTGCGGTTTCCAATTTTTAGTATAGTCGTGAGCAATCTGTTTATATAAAATCAATGCTATTACATTTATAGTAACTGCATCATCAATGGCAATGAGTTTTTGGCGGCATTATTTGCACATCGCGTCGCGTTGTATACGCTGCAGTTTGACGCGACAATGTCGAAAACTTTTGTAAGAAAATTTTGTTCTACGATTCATAAAATATCCACACTTTTCACTTTGTCCGTTATTAAGACATCGTGTATATTTTAACCTATGAAAATGAGGCCATAATAAAAAAAAAAATGAAGATAAGGCGGCTAATTTACAAATTTAAGTGTTTTAACACATAGTGTTCAATCACAGTTTCGTTCCGTACAATCCATCAATCACAATAAAAAGAGTGTAATTATTGTTTCTGTTTCATAAATGTTAGTAATAATGGTCGTTGATTAATTTATCAAAAGAGAACAGCTATGTGAGATGAAATAAATGAACCATTGAGTTCAATTAAACAAAAGAAATTGAAAGTGATATTTGCACGTGAGCTAATTTAGTATAATAAATATGTTAAATACATTGATGACATTGACACTTAAGATGTAGGTAGATAAAATATGCAGCCCTACCTGCGTGTTGCTTAATAAGGCCAGCGTAATTCTCGATTGAATCTATAGTTCTGTATAGCTCTCAATTCTTTACTTAAAAATATAACTATTTAGAGATTTTTGCCTACACCTAAACATTGCATGTCTCCAAAATGCATTTTTAGCTAGTACTTCAGGTAATTATTATAATGAAAACATAAAAACTCTATTTTGTAAATATTCGGAAGTTGATTGTAGGTCGACCATAGCAACTTTCTTACACTTGTGGGCAGATTCGTGGGCTTTAATAAAATGTCGTCATACATACAGACATATAATCTAATTTGTTTATTTTCATGAATCTTAGATTTGTAGTTTTGCCTTTTTTGAATCATGCATGACACGCTTTCAGAGAATCTAAGACTAATTGCAAATTATATTTCTAATATGCTTACATCATTTTCCTAGTTTTTAGTGCATACTTTAAATTTAACTAATTTCTAATTGCAGGTGACCCAGAGAGAACGCCCATTGACGATAAGGATTTTCAGTGGTTTGGAGCTACAATTAGCAGTGCTGGACCGGATCTTCCGATTGTGGTAATTAATAATTTTATTACTTTTGAAGTATTTAAAGCTAATATTCATGTTATAAGTGAGTCATACATTGTTCAATACTTGTCATTTTATTATGTAGTTGGTTTTATTCCTGATGATAAGACATTCTTTAATAGTATCACATCTTGCAATTCTAATGTGTGTAAGCAGTAAACTCATTTTTATCAATTTTGAAATCTGTTGTAAGTATAGGTTGTATTTAATATGAGAGCAGGAAAAATACGATCTTCTGTGAATCCTTTTCTTGAAATTTTGGGGAGCTTTAAGAGGGTAAATTTTAAACAATGCCCAAATTTTAAAAGTAATAGCGCTAACGCAATTTTATATAATTTTTGTTTCAATAAACAAATTACAAAATAAATTTAAAATTGCTGTAAGTTTGATAAAAAATTTAAAATCCTTTAATTTCGTTTCTTTTATCCTGTGGTGTCCTAGAACGTTCACTCCAGATAATAACTCCGTTATGACAAGAGCAAAAATTTTAACCTTTGGAGGCTCTGCATTAGTCGTAAAGGAGTTTACATCTGTAAACAAAAAAACAAAAATCTATCTTTCGACGTGCTGTCAATGTCAAATTTGAAAAGGCAAATAGATCACCCTGTATACTGTCATGTCAATAAAAAGCCTGTTTTATTTCAATTCATTGATATAAAACCTAAAACTGTTGAATAAAAAAATTTTAAAAAAACACACTTTAGCAAAGGAAATTGTTTATTGTACAAAATACATAGTTGTTTTGGATTGTTTGTTTATTAAATTTGACAGTCAATAGAAATTGTTCGATCGACTTATTTGTGTCATTAAGCCGCAAAATGCCAATGTGTAACAAATATGTTAACATGTTGTTAATTTATGAGGAATGCCACAAAAATGGGAGAGAGTTAAATTCTGTTTAGAGAACGATTTCTGAATTGTACTGCTCCAGCCCACACAACGTTGGAGAAAATTCAATATACATTATTTATATAGAAAGGTAGTGTATAAATTAAATTATATGGCTCAAACTGCCTAATTGTCGATAGAAACTTAATTAAATGTGAAAAAGTATGAGATAATCATATTTGGAATAGTTGCAATTTTAGAAAATTTTTCCCTCGGGTGGGGATCGAACCCGCGACTTTTGGACAGATCCTAGCCACTTTACCATCTAAGCTACCGAGGCTTCGGTACACGCTCGACCGAAAATCCTCTTCAAACGCAACGCTTTATGTATTAAATCATATTTTTGTAATTTATTAAGATGTAAAAGAGACCGTTAAATATTGCAGGAAAGCGTTGCGTTCGAGGAGGATTTTTGTTCGAGCGTGTACCGAATCCTCGGTAGGTTAGATGGTAAAGTGGCTGGGATCTGTCCAGAAGTCGCGGGTTCGATCCCCGCCCGAAGGGAAAATTTTTCTAAAAATGCAACTATTCCAAATATGATTATCTCACTTCTTCACATCACACAACGTTTGCCAAAGTCGAACAAAAATTGAGAATCGGTAATTTTCCTAATGGCAAACAGCAAAGAGTTCGTCAAAGAAATGTACGCAGTGAAGATAACTCAATAGATATTGTGGCATACATGGGGATTAATTCTCATACTTCCGTCCGTCAGGTTTCAGCAGCAATGAATATTAGCAAGGCATCAATAGAAAGAGTACTGAAGGAGCATCAGTACCACCCATCCAAGTTCCACCTTGTATAAAGTCTCACGCCTGAAGATCCTCAGATACGATTACAATTTACAGCAGAAATTCTAGTTAAAATTCATGATAATCCTTTTTTTTTATTAAATAACATTCTGTGGAGATGAAAGCCGTTTTCATAATAATGGAATTGTAAACCGCCACAATTCCCATCATTGGTCGAACCAAAATCCGAATTGGATAAGAGAAACACATTTTCAACACATTTGGGGTGTTAATGTTTGGTGTGGTTTACTAAATGACCGTATCAAAGTACTTTGATTTATGCACGCTACTTACATTTTCTGCAGACTGATTTTCTCGAATCATCAACGAAAGAAAATTCATGTGGTGGCAACAAGATGGTGCTCAGCCTCCCAACAAACAAGAGGTAACGGAATATCTAAGCATGGTCTAGCCAGACCTCTGGATCGGAAGATATGGATCCATACGTTGGCCTTCACTGTCACGGGATCTTACCCCTATGGATTTTTTCTTTGAGGTTATCTTAAATATCTTGTATGCACTACTCCGCCTGTTAATTTAGAAGACTTCCAAAACAAAATTATTCGAGCTTGTCAAAGAGTAACACCAAAAATGATAACTGCAGCATGCACAAGAACTTGAGACATGTGTAGCACGAAATAGATAGCAATTTGAACACGCGCTATAGTTATTTTGTTTTTTCGCGTATAAATTTTACGTTTTTTGTTATTACTTATTTCTTTTTTTTGGTTATCTGTATTTTAAAAATCTTATCTTTGGTGTCGTTGCATTCTAAATAATGCAGCCTTTGTATTGGCATGACAATATATAGGGTGTTCTATTTAACTTTTCAAATTTGAAATTGACAGCACCGAACTTAAACGTCAAACATAGATTTTTATTTACAGATGTGAACTCCCTTACGACTAATGCATAACCTCCACAAAATCAAAATTTTTGCTCTTGTCATAACGGAGTTATTAACTGGAGTGAACGTTCTGGGACACCCAGTATGTTAGTCGACTTTAAAATAGAATAGCTTTAAATTTATATAAAACTGACCTTTATACATATATGACTATTATAAGCGACCCTGATCCATACATAACCTACCTAAAAACAGCACAAATTATCATAATGTCTTTAGATAAGCCGAGTACAACAGTTGTAGCTTATTATTAACATTACACTTCAGCAATTACATTTTACGTATTTATACGTGTATCTGAGTTAATCTACTTAAGAAAATCTTCCGTTATAGTACGTGCTTAAAACAGCAGTTTAAGAAATACGTAAACTGCTTTAAGCAAGACAACAACCAAAGCACGTGCGTAGCCTCCCCTGATTAAATCTGACTCCTAGTAATGAATTCTCGCACCTTCCTTGCAGACCGGCTCGGTTTATATTTGCATGATGACAAACATCTTACTCTGCTACTAAAAATAACGTCCTTTCGTTTCGTAATCGCAACTTTACTTTTAACTTATGAGAGCATTGTGTTTGAATGAAAACTATCCCAAGTTTTTAATATTTGAAACATTACATTGCACTCTTTGGCGGCAGCTCTTAGAGTTTAGGGTCATTGAGGTCAGATATTTGTACTTTTTGTTCGAACTAATACACCCAAAGAGCGGCAAAGACCGTAAAGAGGAGACAGAAAGTTTATCTCGGAATTAATTTCTTACAACACCTTGCCTGGCATAAGAATAAGTGTATGCCTTATTTAAGATTACGCCTTTTGATGCGCTTCTTACAATACACCACTTAAAGTGTACCTTGTAATCGCATAGTTGGTGTCCAACAAATTGCTGTAGTTTAATTTGTTTTGATGCGGGTTATTTGTCAAACTGCATTTTTAAACCCGCCTTTTGCTTTTTAAGATCCGACCAGTCCGAGTTATTCATGAGAAACTACTTGCCAGCAGCATTTTTTTAAGAACCACAAATAACCTGAACAAAGAAATTACACAAAGTCGGATTTTTTTAAAATCAACAATTTATTCAAACTGTACTTGAATATTTTACTAACCAAGAGGTGACAACTTTCTCTGAAATAAAATTATAGGGATAATGTAAATAGATGGAATAAATATAAAATAAAAACGGTATATCATATTAGCATAAGATATCTTAAGCTATATTTAAATCTAACAATCCTATTTCATCGATATACAGTGTGTCCAGATGAAGTAAACACAAAAAACCCACAAAAATAATTTTGCTTGTCCCAAACAAATATTAGTTTAGAAGAAAAATATTTTGTTTTACTCAATGTAGTGTTTCTGCGGTCGCTTATCAGATCGGTAACGGTTAATAAATCATTAAATTTAGAATTTTGTAAATTTTCGTTTTCCCTTCCAGAGAATCGTTTAATAATTTTAGCATCTTAAGTTGTTGGAGTACTGAAATCTAAAACCCGTGCAATTCATAAGGAATAAATTCTTATTTTTATGAAATACGTTAAAATAGTCAAGGAAATTTTTAAATTAGAAATTCAGTATTGGTGGTGTCAACTTTTTTTAAAGAAAAATCTGCGGGAACTCAACTAAATTTAATCTTGCTTAGCAAACAAAGAAATACGATGAACATTTTATGACAATGAAATTAAATTAGTTTGGCTCGCTAGAATAGGATAAAATCATATATCTTATATTCTTTGCTACGGTTTTGCGGTTATTGAATCGCCAAAAACCATTAATTAGCTTATCAAATTTATATAAGAATAATATCCCTGACTTTTATAATTTTCAGTTTACTTTCAATACCAATCAAATTTCTAACTCAACAAAAACATTTCAAAAGTTAATTTAAATTGTAAATGTTACAATTGTTTATATACCATTCCACGAGACAATGAATACAACAACAAATAAATTAATAGATACTTTATTTTTCAAAAATCATCAATGTATTATAATTTTGATAGTCACAGCTGGATTTATTTATTTACATTTACTAAATAACTCCAATGTTTAAGTATTTTTATACTGTTATTTCCAATGCCTCGTTATTATAAAGAGTATACTTGAATGTTTATTTATGTATAATTTATCTTACGTGAAATTTGTAGGTCATGCGTTTTCTTCTTAGATACTTTAATTTTAAGTTGCTACCAAATCACGAATTTTCTAAAATTCTAAAATTCGTATTCCAAATTCATCAGCGGCTTTTTGACTTTATTAAAATGTTTTAAACTTTTTTCGTTACTAGTTTCCTTATCTTCCTTTTATTTTTCAAAGATCTTCCCTAAACTTCTTATCTATTTCAATATTTTCAATGGCTCCTTTGGACTACCTGGACATTGTCCTACCTCTCACTGGCTGTTTGCTTTTGGCAATGCTTGGTAGGAAGGAAGGAACATCATTGTTATTTCAATCCCCCCCCCCTAAAGGGACGGGCTGCTTAGTACTACCTGAGACCCTCTTCAGCCGATAACGGGAAGTAAAGATAGGTGCAAGGATGGGTTTGGAAGCAGATTAGAAGATAGGAATGAGTGGAAATACTGCCCCGGCATTTACTTCAGACGAGATGTTTCTGTTGATTCAGGGAACCACTCGAAACCTGAATCAGGGAGCTCTTAAATCGAACCCAAGACCTCCCGAATGCTAGACTGTAGTGTTAACCACTACACTACCCTAGCTTGGCGGCAATGCTGACATTTGACAATTTCTCGGAGGAAATTGAGTTCCGGGAGGATTTTCCCTTGCCTCAGACGGATTTGTTTGCATCAGTTGTGTTGTTGTGCTGCAGCTGCAGCGCCCGAATATGAGCGTGGCGTTCATGGCTCCGCCTCGAACACCGCGAGGATGTGAGGGTGACGGACCAGGATTTTTTCGACGCCTTCCCCGAAGGTGACGGCGTCTTTGGCGGCTTTGAGCACTATGGTGGCTGCTCTCGCTAATTTAGCCATGTCAATTTTATTGTGCAGAGCTTGTCGCAGATCTCCGGGTGGAGTAGTTGAGGCCGTTGAAGCTTTGACTGTCTCTGCGTATGAAAAATTTCCGATGGACTTGGAACTTGCCGGGACCGGTGTTACCGTAGGTCTACTTGCTGGTTTCATCCTGTGGGTTGGGTGCTTTGGACATCCCCTGCAGTTTGCGGTGTGGCCACCACCGCAGTTCGCACACTTGGGCACTTCACGCACTTTTGTGCACTCGATTGTCTGGTGACCATCCGCGCACTTGACACACTTCGGACCGGCTTTGCAGCACCTTTGGGCATGCCCAAACTTCTGACAACGATGGAATTGTATCACTCTTCTTTTTCCATCTCGGAATCTCTGCTCTTACTGATAGATGCATTATCTCCTTCAGGTCAAAGACTTCCTTGCCTGAAGGAGATTTCGCGAGTTCCACGAAGTTTAGCGGAATAGGCTCCTTGGTTTTCCTATTCTGCATCCTTTTCACTGACAAGACTGGTAGGCCCTTGTTTGTCAGGTCTTCTTTACTTTCCTCGTCGGAAATAGATTCAGGCAACCCCCGAATTACTATCCTAAGTTGTTTGTCTTGGGGTAATAAATACGTGTGATAGGGAAGTTGCCTAGCGTCGAATATCGGTACAATTTTCCGAAAGTCTTCTGGCGACTCTGGCTGGATGCGGATGCTCAAAGCGGTGTTGACGGCTGCCTTGGGTTTAATGTTTCTGTCTTGCAGTGCCTTAATGATGTTCGCCCATTCATTTTTGCTTCTGAGCAATATGGGGGGAGGGGGATTCGTTGCGTCCTCCTCGTAATGCTCGTGCTGCGTTTGTCTTGGGCTTCCGCTTCTACTTCCTTCCCTACTTCGGTCGCTATGAGGGCCTCGTATCGGTTTTGTGTAGTTACTTTGGTGGAAGGGCCGGCGTCGTTCCTTCCCGTGGTGGATTTA
Source organism: Phrixothrix hirtus (assembly GCA_024586415.1). Classification (NCBI taxonomy): domain Eukaryota; kingdom Metazoa; phylum Arthropoda; class Insecta; order Coleoptera; family Phengodidae; genus Phrixothrix; species Phrixothrix hirtus. The sequence continues at coordinate 8,040 of JAHWXV010680169.1, forward strand.
CGCTTCCTAGACTTAACCATCTGGAAGCTATCGATGGTGTGTTCAGAGGAATATTCCATCTCGTTCTCCAGAAGCTTGATGGCTGCTTGCGTCGCCGCGTTGTGCTTGGCATATTCTTCCAAAATCCTCTCAGCTTCGTTTCCTGCTGCCTCTGGATAATGTTTGGTCAATTTTATAATGTGATCTGGCAGATCACGTAGGATTACGTCGGAAGGTCGATTTTGTTTGGTTGGACTTATGTCGTCAACTCACTCTAGGAATCTGACAAGAGCGTCGCGTGTGGCGTCGTCCAGCATGGCACGGACATTTCATAAAATATTTTGTTCAATTCGCACTATTAATTGACTAGATACTGCAACTAACCCACCGCAGCAAGCTGAAGGGGCCTAAGTTACAGTATCTAAAAGAATACAAGAGCTACCGACGAATGCGTGTGCACTCGATGACAGCTCAAAGCACTCTGTTCTGGTGGAAATGCTTGATGTATGCTGCAGTATATATACTGCAGCGCCCCTCCTTGGGGCGTGACCTCTTATGACTCGTCCTTGTACATCGGTATAATGTCCAGGAGCCTGATGAGAATGATACCATCCCCAAAGCTGGTGGCATTTTTAGCTATGTCGATTATTATATTGGCCACGCGGGACAATTTATTCAAGTTGAGTGAAAAACACTGATGTTTTTCGTGTTTTTTTCACTTTCTGCAGGGCTTCCTTGCTCTGTGGCAGATGGCAATTTTCGTTTTACAAAGTCAGCATAGGAATTGCTTCCCCGCTGCGTTCTTGCTTGGCGGTCTGTTCTTAGTTTGGGGTACCGTGGGCACCCCTGGAAGTTGGCCGTTGGCAGTTGGAGCATGAAGCGGGGGTGTCGCGCGTTTTCTGACATTCTTGCGTGTCGTGAGCACTTGCGCACTTTACTCAGTTTGCGGCCGCCTGTGGTGGTCAAACTTCTGGCAGCAATGGCACTGCAATTGTCTTGTTTTTCTAGCTACTGCATACCTAAACGTTAGTTGATCGAACAAATGTACACTACCTTTTGTTGTATTATAAAAATTAATATGGTAAAGTTTTGCAGAATTTCTTTTAGTATCCTTCTCCTCAAATATTTACTAAATAGTTAGGATCATGCCAGCAGTTCTCGATCAATAATTAACCGGTATTTCAAAATTCAATTTTGTCGAAACAAAATAAGATCTCAACTAATTAACCAGTCGTATATGAAAACAAAAATAATCTCTGAGATAATGCAAAAATATCACGTAAATAAAATGTACAACTCCGATTTACATCTTGTACGTGCGTTATTCGATTCGGTTCAAGGATAAAAATGTTATGTAAAACAAAAGCATGGTAATGAATGTTATTTTTATACGTTAGTAACAAATACGGATATTTATCTCTAATTCGATTATAAAAGAATAAAGGGAAACTAGTAGACTAAATGTAAGCGGTGTCTCATTTGGAAGGCACATTTTAAAATTGGCGCCATTTTTTTATCTAAGTTTCGCAGTTTAGCAACTTTGACCTTTCTTATTTGCTGTTGTTGCGCTACACCAAAGAACAGTGAGTTATTATTGTGAAAATGCATTACAAGTATGGTGAAAACTATGCGGAGACAACTCGCAAAGTGCGTGCAATTTTGGACCGATAAAGCATAACAAATCAGATAATTATTAGATTGCTAAAAAAAAAATTGTAAGAAACCAGGTCAGTTATTGATCAAGGATCTCGAGTACGTGTTCGTCTCCTTCGAACAATGGAGAGCATCGCCGCAGTGTACGAAGTGTGTATTTGTTTTTGTGGCTGAGGGTTCGGGATGCGCTATTTCCCTTGGCGCTCTTGGAGTAGAACTGTAATATAGTCATTTCGCCATGCCTACTAGAATTTTGCCGAATCTGGAGGAGTTCCATCGCCAGTAGAGATTTTTAACGTGCCAAACATCACATTGACACGGGACCTACGATTTTACTTCCTTATCCGGGAAGAAGGCATGTTTTTTAAATTTTTCTCCGCTGAAAAATTT